>JBBPCZ010000034.1:6081061-6111024 GCA_037974445.1 Brycinus macrolepidotus
CATTTGTGTAAGGGGAAAATAATTTTGTACTAGTAAATATGAACTGGGCATTCATGAAGATAGTTGTAAAATGTTTATCCCTCTGTGTATGAGCCTCATGTTGGAGGGGAGCCTGCAGTTGGGTGTTGACAGGACAGATGTAATCTATGGCATACTTACGTCTGCTTCATAAAGCCATATAAACCTGCTTATGCATATGTTCACAGGCCATTTGGTAACTATTCAAATAGAGTCTTACATAAGTGTCCTCCCTGTGTCATCAGATAACGGCACCACAGACAGCCATACAAGTCACAATAGCTCAGTGAATCACATGACCACCTCACAGAATTACTTGTGTGGGCATGAAAGTGAAATAATGGCTGGAGTCTCACATTGTTCGTTCGTGTTGATGGGAATACAGACATGTGAGCCATGCATATGCTGTTGTAGTGCTGAGCCAAAGGCCACTTGATGCACACATAACATACTACTTAGTGTAAAAACAGAATGGCAAAGGAAAAGTTTCTACTTTTCTGCTTATCTTCTTTCCTTCAAAATGTACGATTCACTCTGTAGCCCATACAGTCTGTAAATGAAATCTAAGCTGCAAAACCTGCTGATTTTGAATTCATTGTTTTTGTGATGTCACAAAGGCCAGATTGTTTATAATTTACACACCCAGTTATGTTTAAGATATAAAACCTGCGTAACGAGACATAATACAGGGCAGCCAATGAGAACAGAGTTGATTTGCATGTATCAGTCTTAAAGGCACAGTGTCTGTTTAAGTCTGTTTCATTCTAAGAGATAAAGGTAGGTTGGAAAATAGTTATGTCAGGATGAACGGGGATTGTTTTTGGTGCATTAGTCTTCACAGACATACTAGGTGAAACCCAGTAAAACAAGAAAATGCAAGAAAATTGTCAAATATGAGCTTTTTAATCCAATCTTTCTGGGACATAGAGCGGACAGTTAAATCCATAGTCGAAATCAATGGGCTGAACCAGTTTTTAAATTGTACCTTATCCAGGTAAAGCCTAGCTCTTGACCCAGCCCAATCAGGCCATTAAATATATTCAAAGGGTTTAAAGAAAATGACATTTAATCTCCTGACTTGAATAGACAGTTCCTGCTATGGCATGTTTTTGCACACAGCGCTCTGAAATAATTCTGTAGAATGATGCTGTATTCCGTAAAAGCCTTCACTGGAATATGATTGAGTGTATTTTTTTTTTTTCTCGCTATCCACTCAGAACAATACCGTCTGCAGGCTGAACGTCAGACTTGTAGCAGTTGAAACATGCCATCCAAAGCCTTTGAACAAAAGGGCAATTATCCTACGCAAAAGAACAAACATACAAGATTTATGGAATCCTCCAGATAGGTATGATGATAGCTTCTTTCAAGAGAACCTCAAAGGAAAGAAAAGAAGACAAAAGACTTTATTACGGTGAGTTTGTCTTTTTGTGAGGGGATTTTGAGGCAGACAAACAGAACACACGCTTGGACCCTGTGACCTCCTTTAATGCTGTCATTCACTCAAATCACTGTATACTATCATTCCCTGTTCATTAGGCTGTAACAATTTCAATACAGTTTTGAAAACCGAGAAAATTAGCATTCAAGGCATTGTATCACCAGTGCGCTCCTTGGGTCTGAGGGTCTTTAAAAGCTACAATGCAGTGTGAAAAAACACATAACTTACTTATACAGTAGCTCATGCTTAGTGTCAGTGTGGCGCTTGAACGTATTTGATTATAACTCTTACTCTGTAATACTTTTATTAGAAGCAGAAGTATGTTATTTCTCAAACAAACACTGAGCAGTGAGGTTTGATATGTGACATCAGCATTTAACCCATCCTATCACCAGTAAGCACACATACACTAGAGCAGAGAGCATACACACACTACAAGCTAGAAGCACTGGGCAGTCACCATTGGCATCGCCCAGGGACCTACTCTAGGTCATTTTCCCAGTGCCTGGGTCAAAGTCACTGACAGAACTGACAGTCCTAGCATGCATGTCTTTATTGTGGGTGGAAACCAGAGCACCCAGAGGAAACCCACATAGACACAATGAGAACATGCAAACGTCATACAGAAATGACCAAGGCCTCCCCATTCAAGAATCGGACCATGGGAACAATTTTCACACAGGCGATGGAGGGTTGGGATGTAGGACTATTGTCAACCAGAGATTGGTGAGGTGGACATGTAATAATTTTGTCACGGGGGGAGTTTCGATTTAGATTTAAGCATCATATTTGTGATGCTGCAGTGCCAAGTGCGGTGAGCTGCAGCACCCCCAGCACCCCTACTTCCCATAGTTAAGCCTATTGCACTACAAAAATGAAACACAGATCACAGTTATGTGCAAGAACATGCTATTTTGCAGTATTTTGTTTCAATTTTTTTTTTTTCTCAGCCAAACCGAACTGTCACATGTAAATAGAGGTCTGTAGAATCCAGAGAGTTTAAATGCATTAAATATCAAAAATTAAAGCTAGTCTCGAATCATTACATTGAATTGAATATTAAACCTCCAGTATTAATCAGTTTTACTTTAATATATTATTATAAATGAGCCCCTGCTCACCTAGTGGTCGTGAAAAGAGGCATTCTGGGAATTCGTCTCATTGTATCAAGAGACAAAGGGCGGGGAGTGCTGGGGCAAAGGGAAAAAAGGAAAACGTTTCTGAGCAGAGAAAGCATCCCTGTCTGGCCACTCTCCTCCCATTCAGCTGAGAGAATGGGACACTTTCACCCACGTCCTGACCACTCCAAACAGCCTGCACAATACTCAGTTGCAGCCCGCGCCTGGCACCGAGATAACCCTTCCACTACATCCAGCCATCCGCACACAGCTCCAGCCATGAGCTTCCAGCCCCCCTACTCACCTAGCCTGTTCAAGAGGAGAGACAGCAGGCGGTAAGTGCTGTACAGGCCAGGTTGTGTAAGTATCATTAGTGCTGACAGCAGATGGATTAGTTGCGTGGGTGTGCGGTGAGAGTGAAAAAAAAAAAGAAAAGAAAAAATCAGAGCGCCTGTCTAATCGCCTGCCACAATCCCAAGGTTAGGCTTGTGGGGCTTGTTCTACAAGGTGTGAAAATTGTTAGGTTCAAGTATGACTGTCACGAACAGGTTCATTACCTGCCCAACCTCATTTACTGTAATCAATGACAGATGGGCTGTTCTCATGTTCTACAGCGTTCCTCTGAACTGTGTAGTCACGGTCAGTTTGCACTTGTCATTACAGTAAGTTCACTGTTGAAGATGAAGTGCTCAGCCGACTTGAAGGCAACAGTTTGCATGGACTGTGTTTTAACTTGCAGAATTTTATGAGGAAAACGAATGTCGTCACTTCTGTTCTCTTTGGTTCGTACTTAAACCAAGTTCCAACAACTGGAATCAGTAAACAAAATGAAATGAAAACAGCAGTTGACATTTGTAATGTGTGGACATTGTATTCATGATGAATGCACCAATAGAAATGCTCCAAAATAACTTGGAAAAAAATCTTCTTACATTAACTATTAGAAGTTAAAAACCTTTTCCCCCCCCCCTCCTGAGCAATTATTATTTTGTAGATACAAGGTTTTGTTCTGACAGTGACAATATGTCATCTGCATCATTATTATCATTAGGAGCTGCTGTATCTAATAGCCTACAGTGTCACTAGGAAACAGAAGTAGTCTTGTTACATAAAACATTACTTGGTAACCTAGTGTGGCCTTTCAGCACTGGGCTCTTTCTGTTTAACATCCTATCAGTAGTGTTAAACAGAAAAAGCCTGGTAGTTTCAGCCTTTAAATGGTGTTTAAGAACAGCAGCAGCTCAGTGCAGTTGTTTATCAGAGGGAGCTGGAGACATCTCCACCCGTTCCCTGTGACAGGGCACACAGTACAACGTACAAGTTCCGTTAAAGCATCATGAAGTGCAGGGCTTTGTTAGAGCTGGCAGCTAAATTCTCTCTGCACAGTCAATCATGGCTTTAAGATGCAGTAAAATGAGAGAGGGAGATGACATGCAGCTGCTGCAGTGGTATATGTCCAATAAATTATATTTAATTGGGACGGAAACTTTAATTTGGAGGTTCCATAACCTTTAAGGTTCTTTATCCTCATACACCTCATTTATAAAAAAAGGTTCTTTGTTGAAACATCTATTGAAAAGTTCTTTAGGTTCTTCTATGGCTTACCTTTAAAAAACCTTCTGGCACCATTATTGTGCAATAATGCAGAACCAATGCATTATCATTGTTACTCGTTTTTGGAATATTTCTGTTTTACTTGAGCACAAACATGTTTCTTGTGGCTCTCGCTTTAAAAAAAAAAAAAACAGCATTTTGAAATGCAAATGCATTTACCGGTGTTACTTTGACTATTGCAAACAAAAAATGAAAGAAAAAAAAAAAACATTTCTGAAAGCGAGTCAGCTACACATTCCTCAAAGACTCTATAGCACCTTCCCCACCCAGTTAGGATATGTGAATGTTAACGTAAAAGCACATTTTTTCTGCAAATATTTTTTGGGTATATGTACAACACACTGCCCTACGGTGGGCTGGCGCCCCGTCCAGGGTGAGTCCCTGCCTCGCACCCGTTGGCCCTGGGATAGGCTCCGGGTACCCGCGGGTTAAGGATTAAGCGGTTACAGAAAATGAAAGAATGAATAAATGTACAACATACAAAATGTAAGGAAATGTTCTATTCATTTTTATTATTACTTATATACATGTAATATGTGTTTCCTTAAAACATCTACTTGAGAATTTTCCTTACGAGTTACCCTGTCTTTTTTTTGATTTCTTGACTGTTTTTTTCACCCACTCATAACATCTGAAGGTTTATATACCAAAATGACCATTTCCAACCTCTCTTTAGCCCTTAGAATTAAACAAACTTCTTCTGCTACTGTCTTCAAGATGATACATGAGTTATCTTCCTATAAGCTCTTCTGTATTGTCTCATTCAAAAAGTAATCCAGACTAAAATAGTCCTGATCATTTTTAACATGAATGGTTGAGCTGCTCCGATGTAGGCAGATAGATGTAAATGCAAATGTTTTTTGTGACATCACAAAATCACTGAAATCAGAACAGGCTGTTTTTGCAGCTTAGTTTCCATAAACGAGTCGCATAGGAATGGATAGTACATTTTGAAAAACTGATCACATGGTACATTTTGAAAAATGAATAAATAAATAAATAAATAATTTGTTTTCCATTATATAAGCCCTTTAACTTTCACATCAGTCATTTTCCATAAAGGTACAGTATCTTTGCTTTAACTCAAGCATGACTATCGGGCCATTTATAGAACACTGAGATACTGCGGCGCATGCAGGAGCCTGGCTGTCATCACATGTCTAGTCAGAGGCTGTCAGGATGCTGCTTCAGCACAGGGCTGCGGCAGAGGGAGTCCTGTAATTATGGAACAATATTATGCTGGTACATTGGCTCTCTACTTTTCCACGTTCACAGCATGCTGCTAGAAAGCACACCACTCTCTTGATGATGGTTACATAACAGTAACTGTACCTCACTACCTGCAGGGATCTCACCATGATGCATAACCCTTCAGATTAAGAGGGGATTTCTCCCCTCTTTTATGCCTCTCTGCTGCCATTATTGTTTCATGCAGTACAGCGTGATCGGCCCTCGCCAATTAGCCAGGCCACAGCTCAGCAGGGGTCCATTGTCCAGGAGAGAACATGTAAAGACTTATCTCTTGGTAAAGCCGCTCTGAAACCCAACCTGGCAGCCTCATAGAGTCTGCACGAAATAAAATGTGACAGGAACTATTGACACTAATAGTTCACTTCTTGCCTAAATCTCTTTAAATGGGATCAACTTTGAGTCTATAGCATATGTACACTCTTAAAAATTAAGGTTCCTAGATGATTTTTGACTAGGTTCTGGAAACCTTTAAAGGGCCCATGTCATGGAAAAAGCAATTTTTCCTCTCTTTTTAGGGATAAAATAGCTTGATGTAGTGTGTAAACATTATTATTTTTTCTGTAGTCCATACATTATATATTAAAACTAAGCTGCAAAAACAGCTTATATTGAAGTCATTATTTTCTCCTTGTCTGTTCACACTGAAGTTATAAGGAGTGTTTTAGCCCAATCTGCTTTTTTAAAAATTAGGCACAGTATTGGACTGCCAATCAGAACTGGGGTCATTTACATACCTCAGTCTTAAAGGTGCAGTAATAAAACAGCTTGCTTTACTAGGGGTTAAAGGGAGGTTGGAAATGGTTATGTAACGATGAATTGTTTTTGCCACATGTTGTCACATTTTGCGCAAAATGCAAAAAAAAAATGAAGCTTTACATTATGTGTAGGGTTCTTATTACAGATTCCTCACACATACATCTTGTTCCAACCTTCTTTTGGATTGCTTTGAAGAACCCTTTTGGCATCGTAATTTTTTAAGAGTGTACAGTTTTGTTGGAACTGGTAATTCATTTTTCCTCCTCAGAAAACTGCTGATCATATTTCTTGAAATGAAACCGCTCACAGCTGTGGTGTTAATTTGGTTAGAGATGTGTTCATACCGAGTGATATTGATTTTCCTTAATAGAGCCTGGAGAAAGTAATAGCCTGCAGAAAGTGGCTCTCAGGCTGGACAGTGATTTGAATTACTGACGTAGCAATTACTATTATACAGCAGAAACTGCCGCTGCATATTTGATTCATCCACTGGGGCGGTTCTGTCGTCGATACGTGTGAACCTAATCTGCCAAACTCACTAAGGCGCACTGAGACGCATCCATTTACAATGACTCCAAGAACTTTTTTTCTGTGATACTCATGTGATTTAGGGGGTGGGTGGGAGTCATTTCCTTAATTTTACGCAAAGGGTCGATCGTTAATCATTGTTTCCCCAAGGAAATCCTCCACCCAGCATTCCGAACAACATATGAAAGAAGCAAACTTGCCACTAAAAGCTGTGAAACTCTCCTTACCACTGTTTTCATATGTTAATGATTTCATTTTAAAGCATTCGCCCTTCCCAGATACAGCGGAAACACTGATCATATTAATCAATATACAGTCCGCAGTTTTTTGTGGTCACTGTACCTGTGCCTGAATATGTGGAGCCCCCTTTAGACATCCACCCATACCATTTTAAAGCTAATATATTATGATCAAAATTCATTTTGACTGTTTACTTTGTTTTCAACATTCACCTGAACTAAGCCCTTTTCCCCCAACATCTTTAATCTGAAACTTCCTTAACAAGTTGTTTAATGAATAACCACCCTAGGCCTGGTTTACTTTCTAATTCATTGATTTTGTAGAGGCAAGTTTCATGGGGGGAATACCAGGAAAAAGATGCAAACCTCTGCATGCTGTATACGGATATTTTCCAGCACGTTGCACTAATTGTCCCATGAATAATTTCTTGCAGCTTGGCGCATAGGCACCCTAGTATGCAGCCTCCTTAAAGGAGCAAGTTCATGCCTTGATCATTTGCGTGAAACGCTCTCATGCTGTGAACGGTGTTTAATGCCTGGACATGCCCTCCCAGGGTCTACAGACACCACAGAGTGCTGGGTTCAGTCTTGACAAAAGCATAACAGCATTTAGGCAACGAATAAGGGAGATTAACCGTATGCAATCAGCAGAAAAAAATACCACCAAAAATAAGAATGAGAACACAGCATACGTCTGCGGCCCGCTGTCTAGCTAGCATGTGTTTTCTGTAATAAATACAGTTGGTTTGTGAGATAATGAGACACTATTTTTTGCTTAGTTAGGCGAGCTTTCTTTAGAGCGTGTGCTGACTGCATGAAGTAACGTTTCAATCATAGAAAGGAGGGATTAGCAGCAGATGCAGAGTGTGCAGTTCTTTAAGGATGGTCTAATTCTGTGGTCACATTGTGTTCCTATCAGCTTTCTGTGCACTATTTGGTCTGCCATTAGTTCCTCCTGCCAGGCCTGGCTGTAATAAGACAGTTTGGCCACTAGAGGCCGAGAATGAGCCAGTAGAGAGGAGGAGTAGGATAAAATGAGAAGGAATGGAAAAATACCATGGATGCATCAACATAATGGATGAAAACACAATTTCATAAGACTGTGAGACATGAGAATGTCAAATTACAAAAAATTACATGTTTTCTTGTTAATTACTGAAGCAAAATTCATGCAGTATTTATATATCTATTTATTCATCATTATTAATAATTAGACTTTTATTTATTTAGTGTTCTGCAGAAAAAAAAAGATTACTGCGTTTAAGTGCATTGGATGATGGAGCATCATTTTACTTCAGGGCTGGGCTTACTTTATTTGACCAATATGGCCTTTGCTCTTTAAATCTTGATGTACTTTGCTCTTTGTGTGTGCTTGTGTGTTTATTTCTGCAGGGTATGGTTTACTGTTGGTTGCTCATGGATGGGACATTTATAATTAGAAATGGTGAAAGATTTTAATTCAGGGCTATAGCTCTTTTAAAGAGCTATGCATTTTTTTATTTGAGGGCATGCTTTATTGTTGCTGGTTCATGGATGGGACACATAATTGGATGTGGTGAGAATAGATATGGTGAAATATTTTAATTCACGGTTTTATGCTCTTTTAAAAGTAATTTTACTGCAGTATGTATGTTTTTTGCCCTACTTTTTTGAGGGCATACATTATTGTTGATGGTTCAATGGATGTGACACTTATAATTAGATATGGGGACATTAGATAGGGTGAAAGATTTAAATCCAGGGCTTTAAAGTAATTTCACTGCATTATTATATTTTTTATTTGAGGGCATGCTTTATTGTTGATGGTTCATGGATGGGACCCTTATAATTAGGCATGGTGAGAATAGATGTGAATTCAGGGCTTTGAATTCAGGGCTTTAAAGTAATTGCACTGCATTCATTTTTTGTTGATGTTCATTTTTGTTCTCAGGTTGTTAGTGGTGTGTGATCACTATATTGCTCATGTTGGCAGTGCGTGTGTTAGTGTTGTTTTCATGTTCTTGTTTCTGACCCCCGGGTCATTTGCTGCTCTGTGGTGTTCCTTCGCGAGTTCAGGGAGGGGTCAACGCAGCTTGGGCTCATTTGCATAATTTATTCACCCGCGTCATGTTGCGTCACCGCCCGGCCCGTATAAAATGGGCGCTGCGGCAGAAATAGTATCAGTCTCGGACAGAGTTTCAGTGAAACGGCAGTAGAGGAGTAGCAGCACCCAGCTCTTTCAGTTTAACGTGTGTAACAAAGCGAGGCGCGCCATTCAAGAGTTTACCTGCCTTATTCTGCTAACAAGTCGCAAAAGTGGCGAGAAGCATTGTTCAGACGGCTCTAGTCCTAAACATGAGCACAGAGATGTTCAAAACACCAATGGAGCTCGCCGTCTACCAGCTACACAACTTCTCCATCTCCTTCTTCTCGTCCTTCTTGGGGGGAGACGTTGTGTCTGTCAAACTTGACAACAGGTAAATATTCGGTGTGGCTTGTTCTGACTTGTATTTTGTTGTATTTTCCCTTGGAGCTGTGGACTGCAGCTTCCTGAGCTTGCCTGTTTATAGGAGAAACTCTTCTTTAGGGGCTCTGTGTGCAGCCTTAAACAGAAATTGTACTGTATTTCTGAACAAGTCTTAGTACTCTCTTGTTGGCAAAATTGATGTACTTTTGTCTGTTTATGTCTGATAAGTGCAACAAGTGGTCAGTATTCTTGCGTGCAGCTTTGTTTACTTGTACTATAGACTGGTTTAAAATCCTATATTGCTATTTTGAAGCAGCTCAGGACTGGTTACTTTTTCCACTTCTTTGCAGCCTGTTTACCTCCTTTGTGTTTTCACCATGCGTTGTGCACTGCACCCATCGTTAGATCCAGCCTAACCGTGTGTGGAGGTGATCTATAGCTTCTGAGAATTAACGTTTCCTTTTTTTTTTCCTCCTTTGCAGTGCCTCTGGTGCAAGCGTTGTGGCTATTGACAACAAGATCGAGCAAGCAATGGTAAGAAATTTCTTTGAACGGCATCTGGATGCTTTTAATAATATGAAAAACACATTACAAGAGGTTAAGTTGCTTTCAAGTTTCAAGTTTATTTATGTAGCACATTATCATAGGCCATTCAATGTGCTTGACAGAAATAGAGTACAAAATAGAATACAATAATGAAAGAAATAAAAGAATACATAGAAGATCAATAAAAGAACTGACTAAGAACACCTCAACATAAAGTTCTGAGCAGTTGGAGATGTGATGAACATTGTTACTCCTGCTGTAGTGCTCCACATTCTTTGCATGCATGCTAGAATCATCTCTTCTAGTAAATTAAAAGTGGAACTACCTGCTGCCTTCTTCGTGGGTGGCATGCATTCAATTCTATGCATGTGTTTCCTGTAAAAGCATTCATTTCTAAGTAAAGAGTTCACTAATTAGATCCAAACCTATGTGGTTTAGCTTTATACTGAAGGGGATGTTAAGGTGGCCATGAATCTGAAAACTAAGCCTCTCTCTTGCTCTTCTTTTCCAGGATCTTGTAAAGAACCACCTGATGTATGCAGTCAGGGAGGAAGTGGAGATCCTGAAGGAGCAGATCAAGGAGCTGGCAGAGAAGAACAACCAGCTGGAGCGCGAGAACAACCTGCTGAAGAACCTGGCCAGCCCAGAGCAGCTGGAGAAGTTCCAGTCGCGCCTTCCCTCCGAGACCCTGCTGCCAGTGGAGGCCCAGGAGATGGAGGCATCTGAGCAGGGCGGCCAATACAGCAGCATGGGCTCTGCTGTGTAAGTGGCTCTGCCATGGGGCGGGCAGAGCCACAGCTCTCACCTGAAATGGACCTCCTGAGTCGTCGATGTTGATTGCGCAACTTCCACCTGAAGCTGGCTGTACAGACGAAAAGAACCTGACCAAAAACGAACGATTGCGACGTTCCAGTGGCCTTGCGTGTTCTGTAATATCCGACAATCTCTTCGGACTAACGTGGAAAAGAGAGTGCCATAGACGTCCGTACAACGGGACCACCAGCCATGCCGTAGGGGGCCCGGCCTAGCCTTTCTCCTTGACCCTCTAAATGGGGCAGAGAAGGCACTCGTCTGACGGGGCTGTCCCAGCAGCCTAAGGCCGTGAAGCGCCGTGGCCCGCACGCCCTTCGCCTGTCCACACAGGGCTGAGGACACGTTCCCTAAGAGACTTGCCTCCAGTCTCACAAGAGCCCCATGTGGAGTTCTCACTGCTACAAGCTACCTGGATTGCACAAGGCTCTGTCCTTGGCTGACTGTAACTAACTTATAGTCTCATGCTAGTGGTCCCCTAATACAAGACCACAAAAGCTCATGTAGATTGAAGACTGTTGAACTGGACTCTCGAGAAACTGGTTCTCAGTGATTTAACCATTTGATTCTTAAGAATTGCTTGTATTCTCTCCAGTTGGGGCTTGCTGCTTTTAGGGGAAAACTTATTTTGTAACTGAACAAAAAATCAACTTGTTTATATGCGCTATGTATAAACTGATTGTTTTGTTGGGGTAGAAGCGTATGTATACATTTTGCTTGGTTCTGTAAATAGAAGACGATGTAAAGTGAAGTGCTTTGGAATGTTGGAGAGGAGCCTTTGCTCTTGCTGCACATGCACTCCTGATAGAGCTGATATGTTCTTTTGACGCCACATGCCAGCTTGCCTGCTGGCAGGATTTATCTGTTTTGTCTGAAGAGGAGGACCACATGCTCCTTGAATTAACTGTTTTCTAACTACCAAAGACTAGCCTCATACTCACAAGCCAACCAGGACCATGTGTTTCCACACAGGGCAAAGGCTTTTTTGTTTTTGTTTTTGTTTTTTTTTTCATTTCTTATTTGAACAGACTTTAAAACATAGGTGTTGTTGCTTCACTGTGTCCATGGCAAAGTGTTTTTTTTTTTTTTTCTTTTTCTTTTTTCAATGATGTCTGGATACAGAATGCACACTGCAATAAACCTTATGTTTACACTAAATTCTTATTGCTTCCAGTCTGTTTACTGTTATTTTACAAGTAGATTCTAATCGTAGAATAACAAATGGCTGGCAAAATAACAAATTGCATAAAACATGGGCTTGCATTTGAAAAACATGGTTCCAGATGTAATTTGCAATGGATTTATAAGACCTTGGGGGAAGTTTCATTCTTCTTATAAATAAGAAATAATTCTTGAGCTATGTTTCATAAGAATACTTTCCTAGTTCTCCACCCTTCAGTTATATAACTCGCCATCAGAGTTTTAAGGGAAATCTATCAAGTCAAGTACAATTTATTGTCATTTCAACCATACACACAGTATACAGTGAAATGAAATATCGTGCCTCCAGGACTATGGTGCAACACAGCAAGAGCTGGCAAGAGCGTCATGACGCTTCTCGCTTTAGACGACACATTGTGCTATGTGTTCTTTGATCTGCTTTCAAGGGTAATCCAGTGGTTTAAATGGTCCACTTTAACACACCCTTGTCAAACTTGGTTATCCTATTGTAGTTAGGATAATGGATAAGGGAAACTATGCAAGGTACCTATGACTTCTATATGCTCAACTAAATGTGTCTAGTAGTCTGGAGAGCTTTGAGAGCAGCAGTGGTGACCAATTTTAATGATGTATCTAAAGTTAAATGATTTCAGTTATAAACAATACTCTAAAGGCACCTGCAGACTAAGATGTCTGCAATCTTATTACAAGCCAAACTGAGCAACATGGACCTAAAACTTACGTTCAATATAGTCGATATACAAAAACAGAACATCACCTCTTTATCAGTGCATGCTGCATTTCTATTGGTTGGTTAATAGACATAGGTTGTAGCAAAAGCCATGTTGAGATGGTCATCTTAAATATCTGACATTGTCAGTTTTCTCCCATCTTTGAACCACAAAATGTAGGGATTGTTGCCATGATCAAAAATATTGCCATATTTCTTTTATGTTGATCATCTTTAATCTGGGAAAGCCCAAAGTCACACAGTGTGTACTTGCCATAACTCAGTGTTTCTCAGTTCTTGGCCTGGAGTGCAACTGTTAAAGCTTCCATGCTTCCAACACAACTAATAAAACTAATAAGCAAGAACTTTCTAAGGTGTAGTGGAAAACACATCAACTAGGAAGCCTTATAATGTAATTATCCTATTCTGAAATGCATATAATCCTATATTTAACATAGAAACCTTCGTAATCAGTTACTATACTAAAAATATTTATGTAACCTACCAAAGTTGAAAGAGCAATAACCTTCTTTTTTAAGGTAAAAAAGTTTTTATGGAGTCCTGCTATATTACTTGTTAAACTACATTCTGCAATAGGATCTGTTTAGTTATGATAAGGTCAAGTTTCAGGCTGTATTGTAAATAATGTACACTAGCAGCATGTACTGTGAACAGGTTCGGGACTCAAAACTTCAGAAATAATATAATATATTAGTTTTTCTTGTACAGGTTACTTTGAAGGATAAAGGGAAGCCAACCCAGATTGTGATTATGAATTACAAAATGTGTGCAAAGAAATTACTCAGTAGTACTTAAGCAGGAATTTTCAATACTCTTTTCACCTCTGCCCATAGCGTGCAAGCCTCTCTCTGTTCATGGCAAAGGAAATATCCACACACTGGCATGCTGGGTGAAACTAGAGCTGCTCAGAGCTGCCTACTGGCAACCTTCCACGCAAAGCACCCGTTTACATCACCTCTCCCTATAGGGTTCACCATCCAGAGTGTTCTTCAAAGGTTATGCAGTTCAGCTATCTCTCGAGGAATGCCCATTATGTCATATTCACATGGATCTAGACTTCAAAGGAGGTGTCCCCTCTCAGCTTCTGGATACACACCATCCAGAGATACAGCGTGCAGTACTGACTTTCATTTGGCGGGGGGGGATGTGTGTCATAAACCCACCAAATGTGCCGGACATTGTTAAGCTTTGTGAGAGTGTGAAAACTGAAAAAGGCCCTGATTGCCTTTTAGCCCAGACAACAATGGGACGTGCTGGAATAACAGGCCCATAAAGGTCCGTTTTAACATCTGTAGCTACAAGGTCATCTTGGACAAACGAGGGCTTGCTTTGACGAACAGTTCATATCGAGTTCAGATTTAGACTGCAGATTATGAAGTAAGACGAATGAACCATATCACTGAAAAAATAATACAAATGAACATTTTTCTTTTCCTGGCCGCATTAAGTTTAGAAGAACGGAAATGGCTTTGATTGGTTCGGAATGCGTGTTCTAATTAGAGTGGCCGATGGTTTCCTGGCTGGGTCCTTCAGCTCAAGTTAAGCCAGAAAAAGAAAGGAAGGGGAAAAAAAGAAACAGCTGGGAGATCTATGCAGTTATGCAACGCTCCAACATCTGGTTCGGTGCGGTGTGGTGGGCGGCTGTGGAAATCGGAGCCTGAGTGAATGCGGTCCGGCTTGCATGCAAGTGGGTAGTTACATGCGCTGGGCCTTCTGCATACCCTCACTGCATGTTTGTCCCTCAGTGTAAATATAGCATCATAGAAGACTGTTTGTGCAAAGCCCCAGTGCAGCATACAGTGAACATAATTTCCTAAACCTCCTCTAATGCTCTGTGGAAAATCATGCGTGTTATGTGATGTTTGCACTATGTTAGAAGGTTAGATGCCTCACGCTTGGCACAAACAACCTCTCTCTCTTTCTTTCTCTCTCCTGCTTCCAGGTGCATCCTGTGGTGGCAACATGAAAAGAGAAAGGTGTTTATATGAGGAACTGTCTAATGTCATAGATACACTAAGTGTGTAAACATATGCACAAGTGTCCATGTGTATGTAATATTTAGAAAAAGTGTTAAGGGATTTATATAAGCAACAAATGGCTCTAATGCATTTTACCTATAGACTCTTAAATGTTCTTAAATGAGATGTATAAATGTAAGAAACTTTTATTTAAAGTTCAAAGAACCACCACAGAATTCAAAAAGTTCTATAACAGTTGTAGCATTTTCATAGGAAATGTAAGCAACCATTTTCATTCTTGCTCATTATTTCTGGTTCAGAGCACAGGTATTGCTTGGCTGATCTGTGGAGACGTACTTGAAGAAATCTGGAAAGGCATCAAATAAATTTCCTTCCCAGCAGGGTAAAAGAACGAACGTGCAAGGTTGCAAGTGTCGTGCTGAGCAAACCCGCAGTAAGCAAAGTTGTTCTATATTTAGCGGTCAACAAAGAGCAACCCGTTCTTAACTTAGTGGCATGTAAGTCATAACTACAAACATACAGCCCTGTGTTAACCATAGCCATGGACCCTCATGTCTGGTCCCACATGAGTTCCGTACATTTCCACGCACGCTTTTCATGTAGCCGGTGTCACTACTGTATTTTAATTATATAAGCAGACAATTAGGTTGTGTATTCAATTTTATGCCTGTTTACATATCCTTAAGTCACTACTTTACTGAATTTGTTGCAATATCATTCACTGGTATACAAAATACTGCTCCTTTTGGTTTATAATTTCAGTTTAATTCATTTTTCTGCTGTCCATTAATAAAGCTGTAAGCCATACCCAGAATCCTGTGGATAGCCTCGTTATGCTATATAGCATTAGCCAGATAGCTCGTCTAGCCTAGTCTACTGTTGTGCTCTACAATGTGTTAAAAGTGATTATCTAGCCATCAGAGAGCTGTTATAGGCAACTGTGCCTTATCTGTGTCTCACTGGAGCCAGCTGCTGCTAAAGCCAAAATCATACGTATCTACCAATGAAGCCCATTGCCCATTTTCTGAAATGCTCCTTATCACCACTTCTTCCTTGAGGTTATCACATTCTGACACACTATGCGATAAATAAATAACTTATTATTATTAATAAGTCACAATAAACAATTGGAGTTTTATTTCCAAAACACTGTATAACCATTTGTCACAATTTTGAATATAAAGAGATTTGATAAGAATGGTAGTAAAAACACATTTGTATCTCTCCTTTTTAAGAGAAACACATTTTTATTTCTCTAACAGAGGTGGCCTTCAACACATTAAAACAGCTGGCGACAGTGGAGGGAGAGCTGAAGACCCTGCACCACACCTGGGGTTGAGGAGTTGTTCCTATATTTGAAAGCTTTTGTGGAAGAAAGTTGTTATTTGTGGATTAATCCCTTTAACATTCACTAACCCTGCTCACTTCTACAACTTCCAATAGAAGTTGTAGTTGTCACCAGTGCATGGCGTAATTTGATATGAGTTACATGGTAATTCCACCTCATTGTAAAAAAAACCTGTTACTTTAATTAACTGTAAAGTTTTAAATATTTGTGTTTGTAAATAGAAGCAGGGATACTTATGGATACAGTCTTGTTTGGTGGGAAACAAATGCACAGTTATGTAGCAGTATACCCTACGGCATGTCCAGGGGCTGGAGATCAGCATCCCAGAGCCGATATCCACTCTATAACCCAACCTCAAGTGTATTGTTGTAATGATACCACAGTTTATAACTATTCATATTATGCTTTTTAAAACAATGGTAGTTATAATAGTTTGAGAGAACTAATTACACTTTTTACAGTTTGTAGCATATTCAAATGCAATATCAGTGGTCCACATCAGATTAAAAACACAAACTGAAACTGAAACACTAATGTCCTCATAAACATTAGAAGGAGAGTCATACAGCTCACTTTTCTTCCCCTGATGGATGAATTTCTCCGTATCTGATTTTAGCTAATTTACCTGTGTTTTGATGAAAGGCTTCTGGAGTCGGTCAAGAAGAAAGCTCTACCACTTGTGGCTGGTGCAGATGGATTAGTTAAATAAAATTGTTGTGTTTTTGTTTCATTGCTGTCGCTTGCCTAATGATAGAGCAAAATAGTTTTCTTTATTATTGTTTTTAGGCTCAGGCTGAGTGATGCTACAAGAGATTTGGTCAGAGTGCCATTATCAGGAGGTATTGGCACTCATAGAATGCCTCTAAGCCATTCACTTTGCAAGGTCGGAACTAATTGTGGTTTAATAAGCCTTAGAGCTTGCACATAAATGAGGTTTAGCCTCCACGGTTTAATCTGTTCTGCAAGTCTGACTGAAATTAATGGCCCTCTAACATTTCACAGAACTTGCTGAGCAGCTTGTCCTTAGCTTTGCTTCAGACTGATATCAAAGCAATCCTTAGACAAAAGTGCTAGAAGGAGCACAATTCATCACTTTGGAATGTGCCTTGCACAGTCTGTGACCTTTGGTGTCAAAGAGAGCACTTGTTTTGGTGCTGTCTCTCCCTGTCTTTCTCTTCCTTGTTCTCCCTCTGCAGTTCCAGCCATGTAAAGAATGTGACCAGCCCAGAACATCGTATTCTAAACAGGCAGGGCAGAATAAAGGGCGGCAGCATGAGGTGGAGGATTTAAGGCCTTGAGGTTCACGGTTCCACCATGGGACCTGCGCAGAGATTTCATCCAGCTTGGACTTTAAGCATGCAGTAGAGACAAATGTATCACAGCAGTGTGGTGGTGGTTTAGGGTGTTGGGGGAGGGTTTCCCATTACATAACGTACACACTGTCAGAATGAAGTATGTGCCTTCCTGGTAAGACTGCTCTGTTAAGACAGCTCTGTGAAATAGGAGCCAGAAGCAATGAATTAATATAGTATATAAAACAATACATACACACACACATACACACACACACACACACACACACATATATATATAACGACACAAGTACTTCAGCATAGCATTGCATGATATAGCTGTCCTTTTCCTATGCTATTAAATATAATGACATAATAAATGACTTACTTTGGACAGGTTCAAGCTTGCACTTCTTAATCAAAATATCAAATTATAGTAAAATACAGTGGTGTAATTTTCATAGCTCAGCTCATACTGTCTGATCCATCATATGAAATGTTTTACACAAATTATTAGCTTTCAATAGATATTTACATGTGAACACACATACACCAATTCACCAATTCACACTTGCAATGCAAATATATAATTGTGAAAGCTGTGTGAAATAATTAAATAATTGCAGTAGGAATTATGCAATAATTATGACAGACTTAAAGTTTGCAGCTGTATCCTTGGTATTTAGGGTTTTTTCTGCTTTGATTGATTTATACATTTACCAGTAAATTTCAGTCTGATTCACTCAGGCTTGGACCAAGTCCACGTCTAGTCCCGGAGAGCAACACTACTGCTCCAACAAGCTAATCAGTTTATCAGCTAATCAATAACTGCCGTTATTCCTCATAGTGGGTGTTTGTTTGAGCAGTGGTATGGCATTCCACTTCAGGAGAGGGACACCCTGAGGCTCAGTGATTAGGGATCTCACCTGGGTAGCTGCTGAACAGCCACCTGCCCTTCAGCTGTTAACCTCTTTGACCCCCTCTCAGAGAAACAGGGCAAGTTCAAACTATTCACAGGTCAAACAGTTCAAGAGGAGGTTATGCGTTATATGAAGGGTGAGCAAAACAGCCCATCGGCATCAGTCAGCACAAGCTTGTATAACATATACAGTTATCTTTGTTGTGCATCAGTTACATAAGGTTCTATGTGGAGTCATATTAAACAAAGCAACATAGCTCAAAGGCAATGGCAAAGTTAGTTTTCTTGTTCAAACTCGTATGACCTGTGAGCTTTGCTTTTTATACTTTCTGTTCATTCTTCATGTGTACTTTTCTTGTTAGAGTGGCACATGTGGCAGGGATGCTATGGATTAAACATTATTTTGCAATAGTGCAACTATATTTTTAAAGTTCTGGCCATCTTGAACACTACTCAGTTCACATTGCTGGTTCTGGTAAAGGGCAGTGACACTCTTTACTGTCTCGTGCTGCACAGCGGAAAAAACAAAGGCCATGCCAGCATAACACAAAGGAGTACCTGCGCATATTTTTTCCTTGCTCTGTTTTCAAAGCAGAGAGTTCGGAAATGAGGGCCTATGTGGTGGCAGCTAATCCTTGTAAAAGAAATGCCCTTGTCCTGGATTTCCTCACAGGAGAAAGCTACTAAGAAGGGAAGGCCACAGTTAGGCCGAGTGGTCAGCGCTAATGCAGTAAACAGTAACCCTCTCTGAACTAAAGTGGTTATTTCATGAATATTTTCGTCACAAAAACGATATGGAAATGCACTGAAATACTTATCTTTGTCCTAGGTCAATTGCACAGCAATAATAATCATATTGTCACAGTTTCAACGAAACGTTTTCCTTCCTCTATAAAGCTTTTTTGTTTGACGGCAATCATATTCTTATTCAAATAACTGTTAAAGTCCGTGAAATTACTGTCTTGGGAAATAGTGTTTTACAGCCTGTGCACACCCAGCTAAACACATCTACATTCTCTCAGAGTTAATGGTGATTGTTTGGACACACCACAGTGGTTTCAGGGTTGCAGGCCTCAAGCCTCGAGAGCAGGAAGGTCAGATTCTTGTTTGCTAAAAGATAAAATACTGCCTAGACTGCATCAGACTGAATTCGGAAGCATTTTATGACAAAAGAATTTCCTTCGGGATAAATAAAGTTCTTTCTTATCTTCTTATTCGGAGCGATCTACAATTTTTATCAAGTTACAGAGCTGGACAGATGTAGCACTAGGGCTAGTGTCCAAGGATTCTTATTTATGGAGCAGAGTGTGCTTGCCCAGGTAGGGATCAAACCCTAATCTGCTGCATGGAGGACAGTGGTGTTCACCACTATATTACACCAACCAACTACCTCTAATTGCTCATATCCTACCATTCATGCTACTTACTGAAGACAAAACTGAAAGGAGCAAGCAGACACTGAAAGGCCTGACAGATATATCATAAAGGGATATATATAAATGAGCTGCGACCCCCCACAAAGTTCACCCAAATGCTCCTGAGCTACATTCAGTAACCCTGACCCACCCTAGGGTCTCTGTTTCATTTCAGGCAATGTGATGGTGTACAGATCCGCAACACTACAGTCACTTACCGAATACACTGCTAGTTCTCTGAAAGGATCCTCTTTATTGCTTGAGAGAGCCTTATGTAACACATTGGCGTCATAATATATACAGTCATGATGATTTTCTATGATTACTGCCTGTGTTTCTGCGCTGCCAAAATGAAAGTATAAGCTTCAGGCCGACAACAGAAATATTTCATCCTCTAGTTTTTTTTAATTGCCTTTGCCTGAGGGGTCTTGAGTGCGGACTCAGAATGGATGAAGGCAATATGTCTCACCATGAGACCGAGGAATTGACAGATTTCATAACATTTCAGGATAATAGCAGCATGGACTACTTTCGCGGGAATCATCTGAAACCTATTTTTACAAGTCTCTGACGCCAGCAGAGATGATGATGGGAAATTTAATAACAACCCTAGGAGGTTTGGTTTGTCTTGGGTGGTGTGCTGGCTTAAAAGATCAGTTTGTAAAATCATCTCGGCTCCTCAATCACAACATTCACATGCCACAGTAAAAGGCATGGCTGGTGGGTTGGTTCACTGTACAAGCGTCCTTCTTGCATTGAGACCACCCCATTGCTGAGAAGAACTAATGGGCCGCAATTTGACGGCCTTTGCTCCAAGTTGCATGATTATGTAATTGTTGTTTATTACTGTTTTTGTGCTATGTTTGTGGTTCCTTTGCAACTGTAGCATAAACACTTCCCTTAGGTTATCTAGGTCTGCTGCAGTTGTCACTTTCCCAGTGCTTCCAGTGCACCTCAGGAAACGTATGGTCGTAAACAGACCAGGAAATGACCTCGAGGGCAAGCGCTGTTAATAGAAATTGTTTTCAAAACACCGGTCCGGATGTTCACATCTACTGCACAATGTTTGTTGTTTTACGTCATTTAATATTAGGAGTCTTATAGTACAATATATAACGTGGTCACCATAAATGAACCCCTCCACAGCTAGTGGCTGTATACTGTCAGCACCACTCCTGCATGAATGACGCATGTACGCGATAATTGGGGCTATAAAGGAGGTCATTTTGTCTGTCATTCTTTTACAAGTTGGATATTAACATTAATGTAATTCCATTTCAAGTGAAGCGCTTTTTTTCTTGTTTCTGTGGAGTTTTAAAAATAAAGGTTCCGAAAGGGTTCTTACCAATGAAGAACCAATTTTGGTTTCCTAAAGAACCTATATCCCTTAAGAACAGATATTTTTTTAAGAATAATTTTGTAAGGAGATGGGCATAGGTGAGTCTATTTAAAGTTTTAAGAACCTCCACATAATGTAAAGGTTCTATACTTATTAAAGGTTGATCCTAGAGCCGTATGCCCAGGCCAAGAAGCCTTTAGGGACCATTGTTTTTAAGAGTGTGTGCTTTTCGTTTGAGCTCAGCTGCTGGATGGTAATGCCATTTGAACACAGTCAAATGTGGCTGTCTTAATCATCATTTTCCAGCCACCTCTGGGAAGAACCTAATGGCTATAGACTTATTCCATGGCTATTTATAATCTGCCAGACTACTGAGTTCCCCTTCCTGACAGGAACCTAGTGCTGGGCTGTCTGGCCTGAGACCATTTAAGGAAAATCTGTTCTGTTGACTTAGGAGGAGGGGAGAGAGACACAACAACAGCTTCTGAACAATAAAAAAAAAGTTACAAGTAAAGTCACGTGTCTCAAGTAGGTTATCGGGTTATCTCTCTTATCTATCTCTCAGAAACGTCTATTTTAAAACCAGGAAACTCAAAACAGGCACTCTGGCTTTTCCGTACAAATTGCTTAAATCTCTAGGCAAGAATAACTGTTGTGAACAACGCCCACTTTTTCAGCCCTAATAATTCACGGTGGGTCTTTGGTTCCCACGGATCAGCTGCATTACAACAGATCCTGTTATGTACCATGGGTGACTTTGTGAAATTTGCTGAAATAGGAATAAGCGGTAAATGTAGTTGAGAAATCTAGGCGTGTCCCTTCTTGGAGATGTAGATATGAAGTTTTAGTATTTCACAAAACCAGCATTGTGGACATTTTTGATTTATTTGTCAGCGGAGATGCCCATGTCTGACACAAATGGACATGTTGACAAGTCTGGTACAACAAGACAACAAGGTGTGAATGCGTCAAATGGGAGATTATTAGTTGTGCGACAGTTATGCAACACTGTTTGGTAACACAGTTATGCGAGTGATGTTGGCGTGTTCATTAAGGGCAAACCTTACCTTGGCGAAGTGAATCACTGTTGTGCATCAATAGCGGTTTGAACCGCACCTGATGGTCAGAATGCCCTCATATTAAACAACACTGACAATGGGATGTATTAAACTGCATCCACTTTAGATGATAGTGTCTGTGTCTATGTATTTAAGTGCCTTCTGTTATACATGTGCATGTGAGTAAAATACTGCAACCCACATTCATTCTTCTTACAGACTTTATTCACTCGCCCTACAGAATGGAGTTTGAGAATTCCATTCCCTCAACTAAACCCTGGTAGGAAAACCAGTAATCTGAATGCAGTTTACAAACCATGTGCTGCTTACGCATTTTCACCTTTATGCAAACCGGGTTTTACAGATTCCCAGCTTATTAAGGGCATGTTTGACAGCATACAAACAACCAAACATGCCACTTAATACCACAACAACAGACTTGATGAAGTAAAGAGCTGCTAAAGTTTTTAGGACGAGACTCTGCCTCGAAACGTTCTTGCCTCGACTGAAGGCCCGAGGTGGTCTTTTGAGAAGTATTACAGCCTGTCATTAAGGTCACATCAGACTGTAATCAAAAATGTTAAGAGGCTAATCCTGCGGTGCTAAGAACACTAGGTAGTGTCATGGGAGTGGAGGCTGGAGCTGAGCAGTCATGACTGCCTGTCTTTATCACTGCTTGTAGCATCATATAATTTAGAATTATAATTATTACTTCCATTTTGAAAGCATAGTGCCATTAGTTGTCTCTGGTAGCAGGTACACAATGTTCTTCATAGATTTTAAAGCCTTCCTGTGGTTTAGAGACGGCTGCATGTTGCTCTGCGCATTATTAGCCACACATGCTTTAGATGATGTGCAGACCTTTGTGAGGATTTGCCAGGATTTTACGCACAAAATTGCCTCCCACCTTTGTTTGTGTACATGTTTTATGCAACACTTACAGTAGATTCCTTTGTTTATCAGCTCTAGATGGGAAGATGTCCTTGTTTACCGAAAGTTACACACACACCCTTTCCTACACGCACAATATATTAACAGGCTGACATGCAAAATCCAACAGAAATCAACAAAATGACAAAACAGATTAAGCCACTGTACAGTTTGCGTATTACTTGAGACTCTTCACATCTGTCTTCTTTGATTCTGCACCACTTTGTCATTTTGTAGGGTGCAAAATACATCTTCTAAATGTCAGATGAAGCTTCTGTGGTGTTGAACAAGGCAGTGTGCCACCACAGAACAACCTGAAATGTTGTAAACAGCAGCTTCATGAAGTTTCAGAACATTCCAGATGTTGCAGGTGGTACTCTGAATAAAGTAATGGCTAAAATAGTCACATAACATAAACAAACAAGCTTAAATCACCATAAAGTTCAGAAAATACTCCTGCAAGGATTAAAGGTGACGGCATGTCTAAAGTCCTTTCCTAGATTCTGACAGGAAAGGAAAGTCTAAATATTGCACTCATTCCCCCACTTTATTCCTGTAATGCGGGATTGATTTAGTGCCTTAATTGCTGCAATGTTCTCCAAATTCAGGAGGTAATTGGTAGCACACATGGTTATGACAAAATTACACAACACTGCATCCCTGTGCTTAGAACACGCTGTTCTTTAAGCAAAACAGGAAAAAGGCGAGCAAATGTTGATGAATAAACATTTATCATATTTATACACATTTGAAAGTCTTAATATCACATTTATCATATCACATATCATTATGATACTCATATTTACCAATAGGAAAAAGGTTCAAACTGTAATATGTTCTAATATTATTGCTCCGATTTATTTCTTTTACTCCGAATAGCTCAGTTAATTTTTTTCTTCAACTTCAAAAACCTAAATAAGCAAGAATATTTACACCAACCTTCTGCACATTTAAAGTTTAAATGAATTGGCTTTTATTGTCACTGTGGTGTCTGGGTGTGGCTGGGACTTCTCATTCTTGCAAGGTCGACACCAGTGCCTGAGGTTTCAAAGCACTCTTTAACTGTTAAACAAGCAGTTTTATTTGATGAAGGCATGTGTGCTCTTTAGAGTTGTGCCTGAAAAACAGCTACCCATTAAGTTCCTATAGAATAACAGAGCACATGCCTGGTGTGTACAGACTGCTGGGAAGGGACTAGACTGGCTGGGACAGGGGGTGTAAAATTCTCAGCTGTTGCTTAAGCCCAACCTGGAAGGCAAGCTGATATGTAAGACTTAACGCTGGCACATCCCATGTGCAGACACACACAAACACACACACACACACACACACACACACACACACACACACACACACACACACACACACACACACACACTACATTTATGATTATAAACATTGTATGTGTTAAATATATGTGTGAGTTCCTAAATATAATAATTATATGTTCCATATGTATTATAAGTATATGCAAAAGTCTATAGGTTAAAGTAATTTGGCCTTTCTTTGGTTTCCTACAAGGTCAACTAGAACACACATGCGCACACACACACACACACACACACACACACACATACACACACACACATAAAGAAATATATTTGAACATGAATGCACACACACGCACGCACATACACGCATAAACACACATGTACAGAGAAATATATTTGAACTTGAATGCACACATATGCATACACACACATGCATAAACACACACACACACATACACACACACACACACACACACACGTAAATGTGCAATCCTATATTGTATGAACGAGAGTGCACATACACATGTGTGCTTGCATGCAAACACCTGCACACGTATGCACCCTTCTCTCAAAACAAATACCCTGAAATAGGGTTTAAGCAAATATTCTGAAGCCGAGTGTTGACCCTGTGCATAGCAGTTTCACGTTTATAGCATCGTGCAGCCTGCCTGTTTTGTCTGACTCCATCTCGTCCACCAGTGCAACCAGACTTTGCGCCTTGCCTTTAGCAAAGCACTTTTGATTATCCGATCAAAGTTCATATCTGAACGTCCTCAATAGCAAATGTCCCGACACCCCGACAATGCAGAATCGTTAAGCATGTCTATTTCTGCTGTGATGTGCTCATTTGTCATTTTAACGGTGGCTAGAGGGGCTGTAGCACTGACACAGGAGGCACGCTGGACACTGTGTTCTAATTTGGTGAGGCACGTTGGTAAGGCCAGGCTGCAGTAATGCGGACTGATAAGATTAACATATAAACATAGAGGAGACTTAGCATTGCTTTGCTACTCTGCTTCCACTGGTAGAGTCAGTGCGTCAGTGTGCCTGACAACAGTTACAATGTCACTGATATAATAAACTGAGAGAGGCTTAAACAGCCTTAAATCGGCAAAAAATACTAAATCGTCAGTAAATACTTTTGAAATGACTGCCAGGGACACCATGTCTAATTTACATGTCTCCCAGTGGATTCTGGCAAGAAAAAAGTCCAGAAATTGTAACCATTCTCTCACTTGTTCATGTATTGTGTGACTGATTTAGTGCCTTAATTGCTGCAACATGTCAGCATTCTCAGAATTCTGGCCGCATCCATGGTGTCGCCAATTACACTCACTATAAATGGCAATGCCATAAGACTTCAGAAAAATGAAATTTTAATGGATGGACACACTTGCAGATGCAGAAATGCTCCGAAATGTGACATAGTTACCTTACAGCCTACTAATGCAAAATTACACAAAACCATATTATATAATTGCAATGTTTAACATTAAGATTAGAATATCTTTTCATCTGCAGTCAATTTTGTCTTCAGCTTTATGGAAAAGTGAGACACACAACAAGAAACGTGAACACAGCTATTTACAGACCCCTAACTTAAGACCCCTTGCCCATTTACGGTTTTAATAAAGTGGCTTTTATTGTCACTGTGGTGTCTAAAATTGCCTGGGATTTGTCCTTCTGCATGTTTCACATCAGTGCTTGAGGTTTCCAAGCACCTTTAACTGTCAAACGTGCCATTTCATTTGATTAAGGCATGTGTGTTCTTGAGCGTGGCTGTTGTAATAATTCAAACTGATAAGACTAGCTCATAAACATGGCGCAGGCTTAACAGGACCCCTCCGCCGCTGCTGGTAGAGCCAGTGCTACAATGTGTCTATTGTAACTACCCAAGACAGGCAGGAGAGATCACAGCATGGAGCTTGGAGGAACTTTATATAACACAGTATAATCAGAGCATAGTCTGTGAGAGACCGTTTGACATGACCGATCAACCAGAGAGAGAAAGTTGCCATGGAGATAGTGATCAAAAGCCTGTAGTTAGGAGGCGCAGCAGCAGGTATGACTTGTGTCAGTAAATCTCCTCTATGATGGCTAGGCTGCAGATGGGGAAAGAACAGAGTGTGGTTTACAGTGTAGTTTGTGGGGGGCTCCCTTAATTGAGATTTTAAGTACTGTTAGTAAAAATTCTTATCCATATGTGCTGTCTAAGTGTTATTTAAGGCAATTATAGCTAGCTATTAGATAAGAAACAATTCAGTTTCTACTAATAGTGCCCTTGTACTAAAGAGGCAATAGCACCTTCGCAACAAATGAGAAGGTGCGCAGTCATGGTAGATGTAGTTAATGAGACATACTCTCTAGCTTATGTTAGGGCATAGCACCATTACTCAAGCCTCTAACCTAAAGTAACCAGACAAGTGACCTAAGCTATAGCGAAGCTGACATAAACTGTACAAGTTAACTTGTGTGGCAGATGAATTTATAGGGCAGTCATCAAAGTTCCATTTAAATTCTAAGACAAAACTAGCAACCCAGTTTACAAAACAGTTATTCTGGTATTTAGGTTCTTTGGTACTCAGGTTTTGCAGTAGAGTAGAAACGGTAGTTAGAATTTCAAATTGAAAATTGAACGAAAAGTTTAGCATGCAGATTAATTAACGAGTGCAACAACTAGTGACCCCATGAACGATATAAATCACATTCTGGGAAAGATACACAGCAAGCATGCTTGCTCACCGTCAGTAAATGAAGGAGGATTCCTCAAGCTCGGTAGAGAAGCCTCCCACCTAGTTGCATAACTCTGGGAATCTAGAGGGCTGTGTGTGAAAGTGTCTCCTGCATGCTACAGTCACGGAAGAGAAGTGCTGCAGGGCAAGAACTGAAAGGTGACTGTAAATATTTCAGCTGACAGCTAACCTAATGACAACTCAAGTTTTAGCACCGTCCTGAATGCTTTAATTGTTTTTCTTTCAATGTTACAAAACACTTGCAAGGAGTAATGCTGTCAGCGTCTACCCTATCGCGATCAAAATAATATATCCAGGTAATAAATGCGCATTCATTGCTGCCACATCTACGTCCTGTTAAACTGGCATTTTGTTATGACACTAATGTGTTCTCTTGTCTATGATAAGTCTATGATACTTTGATAGGCTTGTAAAACAAGCTGTGTTTTTGTTCTAATTACATTCTTTGTCTGTGGTTTTTTTTTTTCAGCAATTTTATTGCAACATGTTTTGATCTCCTGTCCAAGCAGCACACTCCCTTTCGAGAGATAGGGGCCCAAAGCCAGAGTCTGTCCTCACCATAATGAACCAAAACACAGGACGAACAGTTAGGCCTTAAATGCAGTGTTGCTCAGCCATCAGTGTTAAGCGACAGCTGCGTGCATATTTGTGCATGTGAGCGGTTGAGCTATTCAGTCTGTGCGGTACATTCTGTCCTAGTTGGATGGATGCCTCTGGACTCTCTGGGAAGATCTGCTTTGCGTCTAAACAGTTCTTTCATACACTCATAAAAAAAAAAAAAGAAAAAAAAAGACTGTCCTGCTTTTATGACCAGTGGAGCACTTCAGGACAAACATAACAACATTTTGTGGACATAATAAATAATTCATAAACAGTACCCGCAAAGGATTTATTTACAAAAAAACAGTGATTTTCAGAGACTTTAGGTGGGTTTTGTAAAACTCATCCTCATGTTGGTATGAAAAGCAGATCATAATATATGGGTTTGTTTAAAATCTGCTAAATCTATTGGAAGTCTTTTGCTGGCTCGATGCGGATGAGTGGGGTAAGATTTTTATTGCCAAAATCAATTGTTCCTGCAGTTTTGTTCTGAAACGAATGGAAAATAAGACCTTATTTAATATATAAAGTTATTGCACACCAATAAAAAAAAGGTCATTAATTGAAAAAAAAAAAACATTCTGAAAAGCTTGGTGTCCAAAACCCTTTCCTGAGCAGTGTGCTAGGAAGGACTGAGGCCAAAGCCTATCAGGCCATCTATCTGTCTAAACACAGCTTCAAGGACTCCTGGCACCATGACCATTTGTGTGTTTGTCCATTAGAATGGCTGCATATCAGGCAGGAGAGTGTAAAAGATAGGTGTACTGGCTTTGTGAAAGGGGTCGTTCAGTTCGTTTGGCAGCAGGTGGAAATGCACTAAGATGAGAGCCTCTGGAACTTAAGAGCAATGGAAGGCCGAGGAGCCTGCAGTCGATGACTGAGCAATGTGAAAAAACTCCAGTGTCATGTCACCTGTTCCACTGCCTCATATTTGTTGCCCCAGCATATTCCTTAGGCTTTTAAGTGAGACGCAGTCATTTGTAATCCACAAAAGACACCGGGGCCAAGTGATCCAGCTACAGAAAGTAGAACAGACATGGCTTATATAAGTGCCTGGGTAATGGGGCAGAAAAGAAAAAACCAAAGCTCCACTGCACGACGGAGGAAAAACACTTCAGGGCAAAGAGCTTCCAAAGAATAGAGACCAGACAAAGCAGCCGACCGAAACACTACACTTATTATTGGAAGACTACTGGTAGGACTACTGGATTGAAAACACTCAGCTATAGTCTCATTATGAGCAGCTCCATGGCATTCATTTGTCATGTTTATCCGTAGCTGTTTTCAAAGGCCGGCGATTACCGCTCATATTTTTAAGAGTTTTAAAAGATGAATTACTTGCTTTGGATCCTGCGGGTAATCCACGCTTTGGCCACCATATCTATGGTCCAGTTCCTGGCTGGGATTACAAAGAGACTGTAATTACATTAATTTAACCTTACTGGACTGGCTCGCATCAGTATGAAGGAGCGATTAAAGCAGCTTAGTTTACTTGGCCGACAGCATCGTAAAAAGGCAGTGGGCGAATAAAGCTCAGTAACGTTTTCACAAAAGAAGATTAATCTTCAAGCCAACTAACCCCTCTAATACAGCTTTATTTTTTATTTACTTGCATCTAAAAGGTCTTTTAGTGCTTAATTATCTATTTCATGTCGGTAAATGTCTTCATAAAATCCCTTCGCATGCAGCGGGCTGCCTGCGTGAGTGCAGTCCCATAGCCTTTACCTTCTCTGACAGTGACCCTTTACTCAGTCTGACATCATTTTAACCATGGACAGTCAACAATTGTGCTTGCGCAGGTCAGACCACTTGACTCAGACACAGCCAGCATTGAGTGCTCACTCCCCCACAGGCCTCGGTGGGAATGTGCACTGCCTCCTGAGCTCATCATTACATGCCAAAACTGTGCGTGACCCAAAAAGCAGGGACAATGCAAAGGCACTGAGGTCATTCTTTGAACTTTCTTAGGCTTCATTTAAATGGTATATAAAATTTGCTGAGATGTACACTATAATGTACACAGTTTTATGCAAAAGTCTGGAAGTCCTATTTAAATTATACATTTTATTGAGTTCTTAATGGAAAATATAAATGCTCTACCAAGAATAAACTTCTGTATATACAATTACTGTTCATTTGCCGAATTTCTGAATTTAATTCATACACACACACACATATATATATATAGATATTAGGGCTGTCAGTAGATAAATATTTAATCGCGATTAATCGCATGTTTGCCATAGTTAACTCGCGATTAATCACAACTTTAAGTCTGTCCTAAACATACTGTTTTTAATACCCTTATCAACATAGGAGTAGACAAATATGTTTGCTTTGTGCAGATTTATGTTTATTAATGACAGTTAATACTGTAAAC
>JBBPCZ010000034.1:6127282-6139611 GCA_037974445.1 Brycinus macrolepidotus
TATATATATAATACAGTCTAGTATGTAATAAAGTTTGCATTTTGCCTCTTTGCACTAAAGCTAGATATGCTGCAGTGCTTAATAGGTAGTGGAAGGTTTAAGACTTTAAGACTTTAAAGCTCATCTGAAAATTCTTGTGGCATAAAGCCTGAAGCTTAAGATTCCAGTTTCACCTGTCATTCATTCTCTCCTGAAGCTGCATTCCTTTGATAGTGTAAACATGAATCATGGTGTTTTCAAGTTAAAGCATAAATCACTAGATCCAGATGGGAGGAATCCATTAAATATGGGAAGGGCCACTGGGCCATAAAGGGTTATAAACTGCCAGCATCTATCCTACCACAGACATGATTCCTTATCTGACTTCACCAGTTATTACAGTCGTTTTACTGCAAACGACCTTTGCTATAAACTGAACTTTGATAGCCTATCTAAACTGAGGCTAAGTAATTCAGTGCTTTTTGGCACTTTAACAAGGCCTAAGGAATAAAAAAAGAAACAGTTAAGTGACCTCCTGAGTTGTGTGATTAATTGCAGTAGGGTCATAGAGCAAATCCAGCCGGTGCAATGCCATATGGGCTAATGTTCCTGGCTGAACGTATTAAACTACTGCTAACTGCTATGTGTGTCAGTAGGGCTCTCTTGGGTGACTGGACAACACACAGACACATAAACACATGTGCAGGCTGTTTGGAGCTAATAGACTATGGCGTGTTCGCTCACCTGTGTGAGAGGGCCTTTAAACAGCTTGTCTCATTCTGCTTTAGTGTTTATGCTAGCAGTCATGGCTGCAGGCTACAGAGACTACAAACAGCTCCATTTGCTTTAATGCTTAGTGACTAGGCTAATAATCCAAAGCTCTTCGGTTTTCCTCACATTAGTTGCTATGAAAAACGTGTTTACTAGTGATCATAGCTAGATGAAACTGAGTGACATCATCATTTTGCAGGGGTTTTGCAAACCACTGTATGCGCGCCCAATTTGACTGATCTGAGTCATAACGCGATATGCAAGGCGAGATGGACTCACTCACTCATGCCATCCATGGAAACCAGTAACAACATTAGGTGGAGTGATACGCAACAGTATATTTTTTTATCACTAGTGTTAAAAAAATCATCATGTGCTGAGGCGACCCTGAGTTTGGCTGTGGGAGTGGAGCACTTCCTGTTTCGTATAAATGCACCACTCTGGAAGTTTGTGTGCTTGGTTTTACCAGTACTGCTGAGTGGACTCCAGTCAGATGTCATAGCTGGGAATTTCCGGCAAAATCTAAAAAATAGAATCAAAAGAGTGATGTTATACTGAAACTGAAACTAAGGCTTTACTCTGATTTTTTTTTTTTTACTGCACATCCTTTAGCACCAGAAAACACGACCTGTGCGTTTTCCACTGGCCATTGGTCCAGTACCATAGGTTCTAGGTTTTGGTACCAACAAGACCTGTAATAGTACTTGAAAGTGTTCTCTGCATTTAACCCATTCACCCAAGTGAAGCAGCAGGCAGCCAGGAACACAGTGCCCAGGGAGCAGCGTGTGGGGACAGTACCTTGCTCAAGGGTACCTAAGTGGGACCACTTGCAGTCTTAGAATTCAAACCAATAACTTTCTGATGGCAGGGCAACTCCCTAACCACTAGACCACTAGCTGAGGGGAAGGGACATGAGGCTTGAACCCAGGACGCTGGTATACAAAGTACCTGCTTTAACCTGTTGAGCCACTCAGTCTTTGCTAACCTTTGACTGTTCAGTTCGTTTCAATGACAGTTTTTTTTCCAAGTGAAGATTTGTCACCAAGCACCATTACAAACCAACATGATACAAACTAGAATGGTGTGTGAATAAGCTGTGCTATGTTTAGAATGTTTATTGCTGTGTATAGAGGCAGCTAAGTTTACGCCATCATCAGATCTACACTGTGCTTGATTTTACATGATTGTGTGTAACTGTAGATATTAGTGAGAAGGTGCAGAAAGAAAACACTATTATTTACTGTTAGCACAGCTAGAATTAAGCTGATAGGTAATGCTAGTGCATTGATAGAAAACAATTGCTTTACTGTACATATAGGTACAGTATGGGATCATTTGTCTCAATAAATATGTATCATATATCAATAAATATCAGTTATAACCACAAATTACTAATCACAAGTACAACCACCATGCTTATCCTTAACTAGGGATGAGAGGGGTGCTTGAGTCTATCCTAGCAGTCGTGGAGTGAAAGGCAGAGAAACTCCCTGGACTGGTTGCCAGTCCATCACAGGGCAGATACAAAGACAAACACACTGACACACACAGTCACACCAGTTTAACATCTCCAATTTGCTTGACTTTGGACTGTGGCATGTGCATCTTGGGACATGTCTTTGGTGTCCCTGGAGGAAACCCATATGGACATGGGGGGAAAACATGTGGACCATGACATAAATACGATTAATTGTTGTTGTTTTTCCTTTTTGTTGCTGGCACCAGAGTCTGAAGCTCCATTGCAGTCTTTTACTGTGTTTCAACACACAGTGGGTGTGACAGGCGTAATAGGGAAAATGTCATCAGAGAAAATATTTTTCATTCTGAATGTTATTTTAATAGTTTAATGTTTAATGTTCAAAGAACAAGTAAAGGCAGAGAGCAGTAATGGTGCCAAAGTTTCAATTTTTTTCTTTTTGCTAGTGTTGAAGAAAAATTAATCTGACTCACAGCTAAATCTCTTCTACCCTGTGGTGTGTGTGTGTGCGTGCGTGTGTGAAGGATTATGTGGCTCTGTTTCAGCTCGGCGATCCAAGCATTAAAGGGAACGAACGAACCATAAGCAACCATGAGCTCTAATGTGACAGACAGTTTTTTGTGATAATGTATGTGTTTTTTGCTTTGATGTGTCTTGGTGTAAAAAATATCTGCGGTTTTAAATAGTGAAAATGTGAATATTTATAATTATTATATCATTTTGTTCTGATTTATAGATTTAAAGAAAACTGTTATCATCCCAGGCCTAATATCAAAATCTGTCTCGTATATTTTGTCTGATAAACACTAAAATAACTTTTTAGTTGACTTTGTCTTGGCAAAGGAATATGTCTGAGGCCCGCTCAGGCTCTAAAATTTCAAGGGCAGGTATCAGGTCTACAGAGGACCAGATTCTGGCATCCACCAGCCAAGTATTAACCCTATTTGTCATGTAAAGAGTTGGACAATCCTTAAGTGTGAAGGTCAGTTGGATCAGCTGTTGCTCTGTTTGATCGGGGCCCCATCACACAGGTCATTTGTAACACCAGAGAAGGTCAACTTCAACTTCAACCTATTTACTCTCGTCTCAGCTTACATACCAGACCTGCCAGCTTAGCTTAGACTTCCACACAATGTACCCTGAGGAAATCAAAGGATTTAAGCATATTGTTCACACTTTGATGCACAGCCACTCTCATGACAAGAGAAAAGAACGTGACAGTCAAGATGAACCCCAATGACATTCCAAGTTTCACTCTATCACCCTCCATCATCTATCCATCATCTATCATATATTTTACATCAATCACCAGAAAGTTTTCTCCATTCAAAGTTCACATCAGGTAGGTTTCCATTGTCTTTCTTCACAATTTGCAAACCGTGAGATGAAAATGTGTGAAAAAATGTACTTGCTTCCACTAAAGTGACTTTGACAGATGTTTTACATAATGATGCCATTTCCTGCCAAAAAAAAACACAAACCTGAGAGAAAGTGCAATATTGCAATGTAAAAGTATTATTTAGCGTTTGAAATAATTTCAGGTATTGACAAACATGTATCTGCTTGATAAATCGAAAAATGTTAAGTTGACAGCCATAAACTATTATCAACAGTTTCAGTTTCCATAACTTATGACAACAAATTTTACATTAAAACATATAAAAAATTGGATGTAAATGTCGCTACTGAACGCAATATATAAGGTATCTATAGTGGTTAAATGTCATTATGACTACAATTTTGGTCCTTTCCCCAAACCCTGCGTTACCAAGACCACCATCACCAAGAGTACACTCCTAAAAATAAAGGGTTTTCAATGTTTCTTGGCCGCTGGTAATCCTCCATATTTCATGGAGACTCTTTAAACAGGTTCTTTAGACATTGATGTGTCTTGGTGTAAAAATATCTGTGGTTTTCAATAAAAAAAATGTGAATATTTATCATCATAATATAATTTTTGTCCCGATTTATAGATTTAAAGAAAAATGTTTAGCGTCCCAGGCCTAATGTCAAAATCTGCGGGAGTGAAAACAGTGCAGAATTTTGTTTGACTTCCAACAAGCCAATAAGTTCAGCTAACTAGCAAACAAGACAGCCAAGTATTCAGTGCTTTAGAGAGGTGATGGCATCACAACAGGTGGAAAAGTAGCTAGATCTGTGAGTACTGTTAGTTCCTATTAAGGTCATTTCTTGTTTTTGATTACACAGTGGAAAAACACTTTTTGTGCCACTCCATGCAATATTAGGCAGCTGGTAGCCTAGTGGTTAGGGTGTTTGCCCTGCGATCAGGAAGTCATAGGTTCGATTCCCAAGACTGCTAAGCACCTCTGAGGTACCCTTGAGTAAGGTACCATCCCCACACACTGCTCTCCAGGTGCTGTGTTCCTGACCAAGAGTTTTGTGCTGTGGTGTGTTCACGTATGACAGAATGGTCACTTTCACTTCATTAGAACACTGCTAAAGCCTGTATATATTCTCTATACTCTTTAAACAGGTTCTTTAGACATCTTGTCTACAAAAACTGATCTTTAAAACACTGTTAATAGAAAGGTTCTTCTGTAGCACTGCTCCAAGGAACACTCTTTAACTGGGTATATTTAGAGTGGTTATTGTAGTTTTTCAAGTTAGGACACCGTGACCACAGAAGCCTCTCTAAAGGCAGTGTCACCCTAGAAGAGTGAAAAGTCTATTTTCACTCTGCCTGAGGTATAGAACTGAAACTGCTTGTGTTTTACACTGGACCAAACTCTCAAGACCACGCATCATCACCATTTCTGCGGCAAAACCCTTTTTTGGCATTTACACAAGCTTGTAAAATAGAAGCAGCATCTCAGAAGAGCAGGGGGGTTGCCATGTACATTGCTGGTAAGAAAGCTGATAACTGGGCAAGGTTCTTTAATTTTTATTTTCATTTACTTGCTCAGAAGAATATGTGTGAGTAAGTCAAATCCAGTAGAGTCCCGAGTCCTAGTTATGTTAGCGTAAGTGTATTAGACAAAAAAGTGACCTTAATTTAGTTTACTTCAATAATGAAATAGGTCCCCATTAATCAAATGGGTTTGTGTTAGAACTTGTCAAAATGAACAACAACTGATGAAGCGTTTAGCAACTATGCTGAAGTGTTGCATAATTTGCATAAGATGTTAAAAATGCTTGTCCTTTATTTCTGAACCAGCTGACTTGCTGCATGTGAAGGTCTCGTTAGCCTGCTAAGTGTGAGGCAAAGCCAGCAGCTGTCATGATGTACAATGAAGAGCAACGGGACTATTGACCCTTTCCATGTGCTAGGTGAGGTGTATGGGATCCATTTCAGGTCAAGAGGACTGTACTGTACATGTATATCCTCCGTCAAACTGGTGACATGGACATCAGCATGACTCCATGGAGCTAAGGTTACAAAGACAACCTGCTGTTTATGGTGGCTGCGGTTTGGTCCAACTTGGTATAAACAAAAAAGGACACGAAGATGATCGTGCTTTAAAAAAGACTGTAGAGTAATGAGTCTGGATTATATTAGAGTACATTTGGATGAAAATAGTATTCAGCGCTTCATAGTCAATCCACAGATGAGTGGAGGAGCATGTGAAACATGGAGAAATAGGGAAAATCTACAGCCCAACAGTGAAAGTGGGAAATTACAGGGACAAAATTGCTTTCAGTTTCAATGTAGCAGTTCACAGAGTGCGATTACATTAATGTGTACCTTCTGAACCGTGAAACTGAACTTTTAGCCTTTAACCACTTATGCTACTAAACCATATTTGTTTGTTCTTCTGTCTGATGACAGTATGGAGAAATGTTGCATCATAGGTGTGGCATGACTAGCATTCCTTCAGGTTTGGTTCGAAAGGTGTGTTCTGCCGGACTGACTCAGTGTTGTGGGTGGATTGCAAAATACAAATCCAACATACAAAGCAATGAGTGAGGCATCTGTGTCCTGCCCAGCTATGGGAGTAGGTGGGATCCTGCTTCATTGTTATATACGGCATATTCTGTGGGAGTATTTCACTGACAAACTACTTTAAACAGTGGCTCGCATGAGAACCTTATGGCGTCAGTGTTAGACGCAACAGATTGCGTGAAGTCAGTCTTTCATCAGTGCTTCCGCGCACACTTTGTTTTAAGGAGACCCACTGAGTGGAGATTACTAGATGTATATATAAGAATGTACATGTGTGCCTTCATGTGACCACAATATTTGCACATAACATGCCTCAAATGAGTAGTTGGTTTACTAAGACTGCAGCTTATCCTGCAATCTGTAAGTAGCTCGAAACATTACAGAAAAAACAAGTTCAGTATTGGAGGTGTTAATAAATGTACCTCTAAATCATTCTAAAGGGATGCCATTTCACTCCAGTTAAGAGAATCTGATTATCAGGGATGGACTGCGCACGTGTAATATGACTGCATCAGGTGCCATGTCTTCTCATCTATCTGGACCCTAGTGTCATTATGATTCTTTCAGTTCGTGTTTGAGGCTCAAGGCTCATGTCTCACTGCTGTGTCTGCTGCCATTGCTGGGTCTCAAACAACAGGATACCTCAACTCATATTTTAAAAGGCGGAGGAAAATCAAGACAAAACCGGCCTCTGCAGGTTGCTCAAAATAAATCCAGTGGAAAATGTAATCAGCTGATATCTCCACCTCCTTTTTGCTCAGTCCTGTTTTGTGTGGCCCTCCCTCAAATGCATATGCAGGAGGCGGTGAAGGATATTTTGCATTTTTCCATGTACACACCTCAGCTGGTGTGTGGCCTGGTGGTTAGGGAGTTGCCCCAGTGATCGGAGGGTCATGGGCTCAAATCCCAAGACTGTCAGGGGCATCACTGAGGTACCCTTGAGGAAGGTAGCTGCCCACTGCTTCACTTGGGTTGAATCCAGATAACAGTTTTGTGCTCTTCACACTATGTGCTGTTGCTGTGATGTGGTGTGTTCACGTCTGACAAATGGACTCTTCACACTCATAAACCGGGACAGTTTTATGCGTAACATGCAAAAGGCTTAGTACGCAGGGCCTAGTAATTGTAGAGAAAAGGCTAAAGTTTGGGTGAGCACTGCACTGTGGGGAAGTCCCTGAGTCAGTTCAGGAAAACTGCCAGACAACGTCACAGCTGACCTCATCCTCCTAAAAACAGCTACTGCCCGCCGTGAGTTGGCAGAGAGCTTAATTCTCTTTAGGAGTTTGTAAAAATTCTCAGTTTTGCTTGAGCAAGAGGTCCTGATTCAGAATAGGAGTCCTGCATCGGCCTCAGAGTTTCCCCACTGGTGCGGTCATGTCAGAGCAATGTTTTATCTAGGCTAGGACACTGTTTCCATGGCAATGGGCTATGGCTACAAACAGAGACAAAAGGAAGTACAGCAGGAAGTGGCTCAGCCCGAATGACGAAGTCAGGGGGGTGCTCACGTGGATCTACACGCTGTCTGTCTGCACGCTTCTTCCATGTGCTGCAGCGTTCAGAACTAAAATACTAAAGAACTGTTCAATTCATTTGTGCACACAAGGGACGACAGTATTGTACAGCTGCAGTCAGAAAAGCTGTTTAAAACCATTTTTGAAGAACTGCTTTGGCTTTATTTGTCTTGTTCTGTGCTTCAAAAACTGTAGCATTGCAATTTACAAAAATGTAATGTAATGCACGTATATGGAAATTCTCCATGGAAAACATAAACTCAGCAGCTGAAACTGGGTCTCTTCTCCCAAAGGCTGGATTCAACTGTCAAAAACCACTGCAGCACACCCTGAACATTGAAGTGAAGCACACATTTGCTGTAGCAACCATTCACTGCTCCAGCAGCAGTGGAGATGCTGATTGGCTACCCAAAATGTCATCCGACTGCTCCCCACACCCACCTTATGTGTCAGGACCAGCATAAAAAAGTATTATGTCATACTTCTCTGGTATTTTTGGTACTATTACAGCCTCAGCTAGAGATGCGGTGCCCGGCAAAATCATACATTTTCACACCTACTTGCAACGGCTCATTTCATATTTTCTTGGGCAGGGCCAGAAACGTTAGGCTAAATAAACAGGTAAGATTGCAGGGGTTCTAAATTTGACCGGTCTTTAAACTCATTTTGCTTTTTTTTAACCCATGAGTCACTCGCCAACTTTATCTTACCCATTTAACGTGGGAGGAGAACGTATAAACAATCCTCAGCCCAAGATGTTTGTCAGCTTGAACGGAAAAGGCTCTTTTTCAGCAGAAAGAGGCTGGAGGTGACATCATAAACACAAAATAAAACACACACACACACAAAGAGAAGAAAAACAAGTTCATAATTCCTTCAGTAATAAGTATTGTCTTTATTAGAAGCAGAATGTACAAGAAACTATATCTTTTAGGACAATCCCAAGAGGAAAGCTGCGTGAGAAATTTTGCTAGTTAAGCATTTGCCAGCGGAACACAGCCGGTTTGGTGCTAATGTGCCTGCTGCAGGTCTATACGTCTACACAAACAGCCAGAAGACAATCCAGAACCAGCTAAATCTGGTTTTTCCTTGCTCTCTCTTGCCTCTGCCGAGTGAAACTGAAATCAGTTAACTGTCTGCCGATGACTCAGTGCTGTTGCCAAGGCCTTTGTTTCTCAATGAGAAAAACACACATGGCTGAGGCCAGAGTGCTGTCTGTGTTTGTATCTGAGGCTCACTCAGAGGGAACCCCTCATGGAAAGACTCACGTCATGTCTTGTGCTTTCAGCGCAAACTTAGCTCCTCTCTCACTTCTTAACTACCCAACTCCACCCATACTTAAATATACATGTGTGCATTCATACTTTGCTATGGATTGTGATTGAGATTCAGACCGCTTGGGGGAGGGGGTGTTAACACTAATGCAACAGCCTCAAAAAACAGCTTCCTTCCGAAATATTGAGTTACGTTAATGTATAACCACCCAAACTGGACTGACACTCAATATAGAATTCATCTAAAGTCAGGAGCTTTACAGGGAACAAAGTTAAAATTATAACCGGACATGAGACGGATTGTGCCTGAGATAAAAGATGACAGCTCCAGGAAGCCCCTAGTGAAGATTCTTATTTAAAGATTGACTCACTGGGAAGATAAGGGAGCTTCTAAAAGATCCAGCCAGTGTGGAATGATGTATTCTCAGTAAAACCGTGGCTTAGATAATACTCAAAAAACCTGTTGACACACTTGTACATATTAAAGGCATGCTCCTGGAGGCTAGGTATCATGTTGCATAGTTCAAAGCCCAGTCAAAGCCTGCTGCTCATGCCAAGTACCTGGGTATTCAGTTTAATGTGTGACTTCAGAAAAACAGTGTTGCAATGACTAAATATATTAAAACGTGACGTTTGTGCTCCGTGAGTTTTTTCAGTCTTGCTCAATCTTTATTGTGATCCACATTATTCATGGGCCAGATATTTATGATAGTGCTATAGTGTTTTTCCAGTGAAACACTTACATCCAGAGTAAATTTCCGGTACATGGGCAAGTTGTAATAGTTGCGGAAAAGTCTGGTAATTCAAAGCAAAAGGCAATTAATTCAATACAGATCTTTGTTGTTTGAACCAGATAAGCTTTCCAACTTGAATACATTGGAAAATATCCATCCAAATACATACAGTTAGTGAAAATACAGTGGGAACATAGCAACAAACATGAAACATATCAACATGATAAAGCTCAACTGTATTTCATTTATAGTACATCTGGAACAGGGCTTTGATGAACCTGAGCATAGAACATTAAAAAAATTACTATTTTGAATTTACATTGGGGCAATATTGACTTGACGCATTGTTTCCCTTGGGAGGCTTCGTTGTAAGGATAACTGTCAATGTGAGTTATTTACAGCCTGTAAAATGGTGCTATATCACAGACAGCAAGAGAATGACTAAAATTAACGTTGGTTTGAATTCGGTGACATACACATAAGTCAGTAAGCAAAAAACATTTACGACTTAAGAAAAAGTTACTGTTATGGCACCAAAACAGTCTTCACAGTTTTTCTTGAGCAATATCTGTCCGGCTGCTGTCAAAAATCATAGAAGATGTTGCTATTGGCTAACTGAGAACATGTTAACTACATTAATTGTCAGTGTAATAATTTATCATATATTATTTTCTACCTCACTTTTCTAGATTATTTTTATCTCCAGTCACAGGTTACAACAAAGCACAGATTAATTTGATATTGTGTTGTAACTGTTATTGTTTTAATTACATATTAACAATTATTGTATGTTAATAATGCCATAATTTGATATTATGTTGTAATTGTTTTAATTACGTAAGAATCATTATTGTATGTTAATGATACCGTGTTTTGTCATCGATTTAGTTTTTTGTCATCAAAACAAATGGAAAAAGGTGGAGTTGAAACTTGTCCGTACAAGTTTGTGAATCAAATGTGAGTATAATTTACAGCATAACTCACTATACAATAATGTACTGATATTTGAATGTTATAGTAAAATAACAGCACTGACTGTTGACCTCTGAGGGCTAACTACAGAAGGCTCTTAAGATCTTAAGACTACAGAGGTTTAAGGTGGCCCTGTTTTTATTTAGCAACACGGGTCCAGACTTCTGACATCTTGCGGACAGATTAATCAATTAGCTTTTGCCACATATAGCATCAGTCCTGGCTCAGCTCTCCAGTAACACTCTGTTCTGTGGATGCAATAAGCTTTTTCTCTTGTGTATACACACACATACACACACACACACACACACACACATACCCCTCACCCATACACACACACACACACACACACACACACACACACACACACACACACAGATATACCCCTCACCCACCCACACACAAGTCTGTGACCCACATCTATGGAATCGTTTACCAGTCGGCACGCCCATTCCTGAATGAATGAACATGTTGTTTTTCTCGTTCAAAGTCAGAGCTTCCAAAACAGCGACTGGAGCTCAGTCCAAAATTAGAACCTTAAACCAAAACACATAAGAAGTCAAGAGTAGTAGTGTTCTTTTTGTGTGCCAGCGGATTTTCGATTTCAGCCATGGTTCACATATGGTTTTAATTGTTTTATAGCTGTGAACCTTAACCAAGTGTCTGGGTTCAGACGAGGCTCACCTTAGTTTTAAATACCTCCAAAAAACAGAGCGCATGTACACATGATTGGTAATATTGCCCCGCTGCAGGATATTTTTCTGCTTTTGACCAAAACTTTGAGATACTGTGGCCCATTGAGCTTTGGCTTTGTTCCCAAAAAATGTACTCTGGAACTTGATGCGGGTTCACTGCGGCCTTATGTAAGTGTAAAACAGAAGCACACCCTTGATACACAGGCAAAGTCTACAGCTGTTTGCCAACACTGCAGAACAGCTTCGGAAATACATTCCTAATAATCAACATCAAGCGATCCCCAGTGACCGTCTGGGTTGTCAGAGCTCCCCGGCAGCATTCACTAGAGAACTTTTTCATAGACACTTTCACGCTTGTTTGATTAGTGATTAGACTTAATATACTGGAAAGAACTGCGGCACAACAAGTGTTTACCGAGGACACAACTGGATGCAGTTTAATTTAAACCTTAATCTATCTAGAACATCTTGATTGCAGAATGGTATGGATTTATCGATTTGGTGATGTTTGCCAGCTTGTTAATCATTCACAGTTGCTCAAACAATGAACGTCGACAAGTTTATGCGATTCTGGCAAAATGAACGAGACATTTTGGTCTCATGCAACTAAAAAACAACACGAGCAGGGAGGAACATTTAATCACAGTAAGGTCATTGCAAATGGGCCTGAAAACATTAACTCAGTGACACTCCGAGTCCACACTTATTTACCCAGGGATCCTTTCAGTTGAATGAATTTATATTCAAATGTAATTGAATGTAATCGAATGCTAAAAAACCTGATGCATTCTTGTTTGATCTTGTTTCATATTATTTTAAAGGCCTAATAGTTATGCATTTTTCTCATTTTTCTTTGTTTTCCATGGTCCACGTCTGACATTTGTGTTCTTTAATGTACCATAAACAACTACAGTTCAATTTTTCCAACCACTCCTAATCTCTCAGAGTAAAACAGGCTGTTTCTGTTTTTGCTGCTGTGCCTTGAAGACTGATGCAGGTAAACAACCTCTGTTCC
>JBBPCZ010000034.1:6139711-6176921 GCA_037974445.1 Brycinus macrolepidotus
CTCTCAGAGTAAAACAGGCTGTTTCTGTTTTTGCTGCTGTGCCTTGAAGACTGATGCAGGTAAACAACCTCTGTTCCAATTGGCTGCCCTGTACTGAACCTCATCTAAAATACAGGACAGGCCAAAACACTCTTTAGGTTGAATACACAAATGCATGTTAAAGTGTTGGTTTTTGTGACGTATAAAAATAAAAACAGGCAATATTTACAATTTATTTACTAGTTCTCATATGTGGGTTATATGAACAGGGAAGTGAATGGCACATTTTGTATTTACACATGAAACTCATAGCACCTATGCATTAAAACAAAAGAAGAATATTTGGTTTTACACAATATGAGCCCTTTAAACATGTACATTTGTATGTAATATTTCTGTCAAATTGTATATTGTCTATGTAACATTTGTCCAGTTACACATTACAACCAACTACAAGTGATGTGCTCACTACAGATTTACGCTAGTACTGCTTATGTAATTATACAAAAACATTTTTGCACATGTGATTATGGAAATGTATTCTAATGTAAGTGCATGTAATTGTACGAATAAAAACATTGACATGTTTAATCATTTAAGATGATTTACTGTAATCCAGCTGTAACAGTACATACATCACTAATGCATTGTTAATGTGTAAATACACAGTTAATAGGGACCGATTTTTCTATTTGATTCTGTCGCATTTTCCTGTCTCTTGAAGTCTCCAGCTTAGTTTGAAAAACCGCTGATGCAACACTGTTTTTCCCACCTAACCGACCACAAGGCGCTTTCTTATGCCTTTTCCCTTCCACTCTCCAAGTGATGACGTGAGGAGCTGGCAATGCAAGAGGTTTAAGACGTGGAAAAAGCCAATCTGTCTCCTATTTGCAGTTCTCTCCCTATGGGAAATGAAGCTCTATATTTAGTGCTAAAATGTTGGCCTGCAAGAACTACCAACTGTGCAGATAAATCAAGACCATATATTAGGAATAAAAATAAAAAAAATCACCTATAAATAAATGTTTTTTAGGATTCATCTAGGATTTGGGTGGGACAAATAACATGGCTCTTGGGAGAGTGAGCAAATACATGTTTTACTCTCCAACCAGCATTTTACTTTTAACTGTTTGTCCTACCTTATCTTTGTATGATCTAATGGCCCAATTAAAAAAAAAAAAAAAACATTTACAGCACTTTCAAAGGATTAATAATTACCATCCACGCATGGACAATACATTTGGTTAGTTAGAAAACACTTTTTCAGCTGTATTTACTAATTTGTTTGTTTGTTTACTAGGCAGAGGAGTACAGGAGGATCTGCTGATGCATATTCTTTGCCTATTGTAATCTGGGAATGAGATTAAGAAAAGCTTACTCTCAGCAGGGTGCGATCATTGCTGCAAGTGTTGCAAAATATAGCTCAGTCCCTCTGTGATTAAATGCATATTGTAGCTTTTCAGGATAGACACGGCAAGGGACAGAGCACCGCTTGGCAATGCGAGTGGCGCAGACACTCAGCTTGGCTTGCAGAAGGTCAAAAACTTGGCCAATAAAGTCAAAAAAAACATTTCAGCTATCTTTGGCTTGTCTTTTTGCTCCAGATGCGAGTTCAGAGGACGGTCACTGGCCCAAACCCAGGCACAGGGCTGTGAAAAATAAAACAGCTCTCTTTTTTCCTGCTGGAAAAGGAAGCGGTGGCTCTTAAAAGCCCACTTATTAATACAATGGCTATTTTGACTGTTTACAGTAGTCTGCAGGAAAAAAATAAAAAATAAGTTCGAACTATGAAAACCAAAGCACAGAGCAGACCCTATGGGACAAATAAAATTTGAGATTATACTGAACCATAAAACTAAGAGTAATTATTTTGTGAGGTCATGTTATAGTACTTATGTGCAATAATGTACGTACTAATGTACGTACTCAAGAGAAATGAGCTGCGAGCAGATTTAACTGTACCGTACAATTGTATAATTATTACAGGTATACAGTTTGCAAGATGTAGTTATTGGAGATTATAATGATCAGCATTATACCTCAATTTGTCTCATGAAGCACACACTTCCTGACGCAAAACAGCTGCCAGACCGCTTAATTTATTGCTGCATCAGCTTGAGAGAGGAGTGAAGCCTACAGTGACTTCATAATGTGCTACTCTTAGTTTTTTAACGCTGGCTTAATGCGAGACAACCAGGCCCTTGCATAAGAAGGTCTCGGAGAGGCTCTTACCAAATCTTACATCAGCTGTCCTAATGAGGGGCTGTGGTTAGGCCAGACACGTCATTAGATTATCAGCGCATTTCAGCTGATTCGGGAATGTTGTGATGTAATTTGTTAAATGAAAAAAAAAACAAAAAACAGTTATGTCATTTTCAAATCCAATTTCATGTGTATCGTTCTTTCTTTCGGACCTATATGTTGAGATTTGTTCCATGGGAATGCAGTGAAAGTGAAAGGAAAAGGCCAAGTCTTTCTATCTCTGTGTCTCTTTCCTGTATTTGAGAAATGAGCTTTTGCCAGCATCCTGACAGGGTGTCTTTTTCGTCCTCTTTCCATCCGGGAAATCTTTTCCTGCTGACAGTTCATAATCCCACTGGCACTAGACCAATTTGAAGAAAGAATGAAAGGGAAAAAAAAAAGATTTTCAAAATGTACTTTTATGTGATTATTAACCCTTTAAAATCTAGGACATGGCTGTCCAAATTGGGACCCCCACTCCCATTTTAGCTGGAAGCAAAAATGATTTAATGGAACATGTGTCAATGGAATAATTCACTTAGGAGGCTTTGGATGGTTCTTCAAACAACCATTTTTGTAAACGAGATGTGTGGGCGCGAAGAACCTATTGAAGTTTGAGGAATGTCCATCTAATAAAAGTTCTACTTTTCAGTTTCTACTTTTTTCCTAGAATCACACATTTTACACCAGAGCTGGACAACTCTGGTTTTAATGGCCTGGCGTCCCACACAATTTGTTAGTTCTCCCACTTAAACACTAAACCTTGTGATTAGAAGGGGAATCCACTGTTTTTTTTTTTTTAAAGTCTGCGTCTTTGCATAATTCAGTCATTAAGACATAATCAAACAATTCAAAGATTTACCATCCAAACTCACATCCATGTGAACTAACGCGTTTTTGAGTTCTCTTATGTAATGCTAATAACGGTAATACTGGTAAGTCTGAAAACATCACAGTTCTTTTGGGACTATTTTGCCTTACAGTACCCTGCTTGTAACTCTCCATCACTGATATAAAAAATATTACAGGCCAAATGCTTTTCTCGAAACAATCATAAAACAATTTCTGAGGCACGAAGAAGCGTATTAACTTCCTGTGGGGAGCCTTTAGAAGCATTAATTGCTTCAGACATCTGGTTCCTACCACCACCACTGTGAGCAATTCTGTAAAATTCTCAGCTTTGATATCTGAATTATTTCATTATGCAAAAATCTTTTTTTAAAAAAATCAACAGAATTTCAAACAACTGAATCAAATGTGCTGGACACTGGCCCTCCAGTGTCTAGCACAACTAGAGTTGTACACCCCTCTTCTAGATTGTACCCTGGAATGGAAAGTTTCATTGGAAATATACACACTCACAGTAATGTCAACAGAAGGATTGTGTCTTTCTTAAATTACAGCATATAACACAAGAAGACAAAAATAGAGACACTTTGTTTATTGCACAGTAGTACAATTCAGATCTTCATTTTCTTCCCTAACATTTTACTTGAAATGGTCCAAATCAAAAGTCATTTGGACAGAATAGACTTGGTTATTTAAAGGCGTACTCCAGCATGGACTGCTGTGTCTGCATTGATAACCATGGACGGTAAATTTGCTGTGTTTTCCTATACTTAGAAACAAACTGAAAATTTCAGATCTCATGTATAAGTGAAACCATTGGACAACTGCGATATTGTGTTAAGAACGCCATCGATCCACAGTCCCTGCAGTCCCTACAACTTGATGATTAGCAGTTTGCTCTGGACAGAATGTAATAAAAGGTGCTGGTGGAGATTAAGGACCTCTGAATATAACCAAAACTCTTCACAGTACCTTTGATCAAGAATTTGATGAGTACAAAGATCAAAGACCACAAATCTTACTCCTTAAATACAGCTCTACTAAATATTCAGGGGTATTGTTAAAAGGATAGTTTGATTCTACACAACACGATAGGGAAGATAAGGAAGAACTTCAGTATTGATTGGTATGTTAATATACTGTGGGTCACATCCATGTTTTAGCATTTGTTTACCACAGCATAGCTAAAGGCTAGCCATGAGACTTAATTAAATGGTCAGGTAACTGGTTCAAACTGGCATGGAATCTAGAGTCTGGTTCAAGGAAGCCCTGCAGTCAGCTGCTGGGTGGGGTAGCATTGTCTAGCAACCCAGCCAACGAGGACATGAAGTCTCTTATTATCCACCTCACGGAGAACCTATTTGTAATCAAGCCGCGTGCCAAGAATCAATCTAATCTAATGCCCGTGACATCCTCGGCTGGGCACACGAGATCTGTTGGCAGTAAGCTCTATAATGGAAAAAAATAGAAGCCAAAAGCTGAAACTATGTTGGTTAAAGTGAACTTGTAAGTAGTAGAAGCTCAAGTCCAGTCAAGTCCAATAGGTTTATTGTCATTTCAGCCATATACACAGTACACAGCAAAATGAAACAACGTTCCTCCAGGACCATGGTGAAACACAAGAACAAAAACAGACCACCACAAAACTACATAAGTGCAAATAGGACAACATACACAGTGTGTAAAAAGAGCAAGGGAGAGTGCAAGAGAGCAAGAAAACAACAAGGCAAGACAGCATTTAGTATAATCAACAAAAGCAGTCATTTGAATGAATAAAGTATAACGACACAAAACGTATTCTAGCAGCAGGGTCATTAAGAGTGCTATAAATAAATTGTGCATATAACAGCAGGACAGAGAATGTGCAGTATATAATAAATGAAGGGATATTTACAGGAGCACTTGGGGTGTCAGTTGTTATTTTCAGACAGAACAGTTCACTGTGTATGTACACTGTGTTAGGAGAAGGAAGAAGTGAAGTTCAGGGGTGTGTTTATGTGTGTGTGTGTGTGTGTGTGTGCGTGTGGGCGATTGCAGTTCTGATTCAGTTCAGATCGAGGAGTCTGATGGCCTGAGGGAAGAAACTGATTCCCATTCTGGTAGTGAAGTATGTGAAGGAACCTTTTGCCAGACAGAAGGAGGGTGTGTGAGGTCATCTACAATACTAGTGGCTTTGCGGATGCAGGGTGTGATGTAAATGTCCATGACAGAGGGGAGAAAGACCCCAATGATCTTCTCAGCTGTCCTCACTATCCTGTGTAGTGTCTTGCAATTCGAGATGAAATAATTTCTGTACCAGCTACAGAGAATGCTTTCTACTGTCCCTCTGTAGAATGTTGGGGGGAAACTGGGGGCTGATTGGGGGGGTGGGGGGGGGGGGTCTGCTGGTGGACTGCTGGACCTTCTTGGCAAGGGAATGATGGGTGAGTGCAATGGGACAATATTCACTGAGGCAGGACACTGACGACTTCAGGATGGTGGTGGTAGCTTTGAACCACGTTGTAACAACGGTGGTGCTCAGAGAGGATTTAACATGTCTGTGAGGACATCTACCAGCTCGTCTACACATCCTCTGAGCACCTGACCAGGAATGTTGTCTGGTCCGGCAGCCTTCCGTGAGTTGACTTCAAGCAGAGTTTTCCTCACTTCAGCCACTGTCAGACAAAACACCTTGGTTGTTGTGGGGCGGGGTGTGTTCACATTCAATAATATGTTTTTTTTTTTGGTTTACTGATCTCAAAATTTTATGTTACATGTATGCATACTTCTGTTAAGTTAAAATGCTGCAAATGTTTCACAGTGTAGCTCTGGCATGAAACAGCTTGAGAAGTCCTAACCTACAGAACAGCTTGTTTTCTCACCGCGCAGAATACTTTCTACTGTTTATGCTGACATTCAGATGCTATGATCCTGAAAAAAAATAAATAATTCATTACCATTTGGTCATCAATATTTAATGGAATGGGTGACTGAGTAGAACGGTCTGACACGTTTAATTTGTTCACTGGCTTTAGGCCCAGACTTTTGAGGGTTTCCAGCTCTGAGGCATCCACCAAAGTAGCAGCTGAGCTTTCTGTCTAGTGAGAAAAATGCTGCCACTGCAGGTGAGCCTCCAGTCATGTGCTTTGCAAGATCACTGCAGCAGACAAACAAGGTTTCTCGCTGAAAAAGAAACAAGAACCACCTGGCTCAACTCAAAACAGGTCGGAGCTGCTTGTGTTTCAAATGTAGGGAATACTCAAGTTGCAGTGAAGGGAATTCCTGCCGTGAGAGCTCAGCAGACACAAAGATGACGGTGTTTACTGCAGCGTGTGTGATGTCAACAGACATATCATACAGGGCAAGTCATACTGATCAAGCACTCTCTGTGGCTGATAAAGCTGTTCTCGTGTAGTTATCTGAATGTGATATCTGAGTTCTGAGAGAAGGGTAAATATTACGTTGCTAAGAAACCCTTGATGTGTGAATAAATAAAGCAAAAGTAGAATACGCTGAGGTGGACAACACGCATCATTTCTGGATGAAAGGGAACAACAGTCATTTTCTTCCAGCTAAGTATTTGTCTATGGTCTGAAATCTGGATTAAGGGATAGTCTGTTTAGAAGCAGTACTTTTGTTTGCTTTTTCATGTTCCTGTATTACAGTTTTGACTTTCATGAGAAACAGCAGTTACTGTCAGTGTCCTATGAAAAGCTTAAACTGTTCCTTATTATGAACCTGGGTGTTATTAAGTCTATGCCTGCCTGCCTAAGGGTGAGTGAAGCCCTACTGGCATTTTGCAGGATTGGGACTGTAGACCAAAAGTGTCAAAACTAAACCTCATATATGTAACACTGATAAATCATTTTTGTTTAAAAAACGAACAACAAGATACAGAAGTACAAACATGATATTGCAAGTTTTAGAGAATTATCAGTGAAGGCTTACTTTACACTGTACACAATGCGATAGCTGCCTACTGATTTTTTGAGCCTAAAAGTCAAGATCCCTGACTGTCAAGGGATTTAGAAACAACAAAACTGAGATATAGCTTAAGGGTGACTCAGTCAATTACACAACACTGCCTCCAGTTCACTATCTCAATGGAAAACGAATGACTTCAGTACCTGAAAAACTCATTTAGCTGACATTCCATGACTTCAGAAGACACAGAAGACCATGTAATAACTTTTGCATTGTGTAACACAACTAAAACCTCCTTTATTTACTTACTTCAAAAAGTGACCTCTCTGAGGGCTGCATTTGCAATCGGATCAACTTCGTGGGAGTATATGGAATGGCAGCGGTTCTATAAGCCTCATTCGCCCGTTTGTGAGGTATTCGGCAAGTATGTGAATGTTTCATTTCTTATGTGCAGCTCCTAAACCTGCATGTCTCGCCAGTCTTGACACAGGGCATTCCAGTTCAGCAGAGAGGCCTCGTTGATCCAGAAGGACAGAGACACAGACTAGAGCTCCCCTACTGGTTGTGGAAAGACACTGGCAGTGAATCAGCCATGCAGGTTACTGGCATGTATTATACTGCTCAGTTGTTTTCTTTAAAAGATGTTCGTGTTGCCTTGGCTCTTTGAAAGAAGATAAATGAAAAGGGTTCATCTCATTTTAAGTCAGTGTCACAGTTTTGTTGTTGGTATGGCTTTGTTTATACGTCTCACCTTATTGTTGTCTTTATGTGAATATGCATTTTCCACAAGTTTCAGCATTAGAATGCAGCTGCAGTAAACATCCCTCAGGATTTACATGTATCCTCTCTAAAATTCCGTGCCTATGTCTATAGTTGTTGTTACATCACTGGGAAGCCACAATGAAATCTGGGGGAAAGAAAAGGAAAGAAAAATAGGCGGTGTACTTTAGTACTTTTGAAAAGGAAGCACTATCTGACACCCAGCCCTTCCACTTCCTGGAATAGGGCGCAACTCTCACAGATGGTCAGATTGTATTGCCCTACTTACTACCTGCTTAAAGACTACGAGCTCCATTCATTACTAAGCTCTATGTTGGCCAAGTTTGTTCCAGTCCAGCAGAAGGCCATATGGCTTAAAGTATAAGGCCTTAAAGGCTTAAGCCCTAAAAATACTTGCTTAGTGACATAAATGGCACACATAAGGAGTCACTGAATGTTTTACACACAGAAGTGATTTTAAGCTATCTATGTTATGGTTTTGTTTGGAAAGACCTTTCATTTGTTTACATTACATTAAACCTTTACATCATCAGGTTCTTTAAACTTTACAAACGGCTCTTCTCATTCCCACATCTAATTTGCACCACTTTTTTTTAAAGGACCATGTACTCAGACATCCTTTAGGTTCATGAGCAGCATGCCTCCAAAGAACTCTTTAGCATCTTTATTATTTTAGAGTGGCAGCAAGGCCCTTTCTGGTAAGGACCACTACGACACTCTGAAGCACAGTTAAACAAACTCAGCACATGTGCTGGCCAGCAGTGTTTATAGTGCCCTCTGTACCCAGGCAGGTGCCCCTGCATGTGAGACGGCCAGACCAACGGGACACATTAATCCCAGAGCAGTGAACACCGCTGACAAGATTAGAGACATCATGCTGGCACAGCGGACAGGAGAAGGGGGCAGGAAGGAGCTCCTTCCTGCTGCTGACCACTCATCCGCTGACGGCACGCTCTCGTTGGGGATGGCGTGGCCTTTCCTGCCCCTCTGGACGGTAAATGCAGGGCATGGCTGGGAATCGCCTGCGGGGGAAAGTCTCTCTGCATGTGCACCTGTGAGGAGGGGCCGCTTCTCTCTGGATCACTCACACGCACCGTTCTGATGTGCCGACCGCTCCCCCACCGTGCCGGGTGTGCGGTTCCAGCCAAATTTGCAACAGCGCAATGGGTCAAGCCCGGCCTAAAGCCTTAATTGCCTCCAACCACGGGATTAAGTCTGGTGGCCAGACAGCAAGTCCAGTATGTCTGGAACAAACTGGTCAACCATTCACAATGCCTTCTGATGGAGCACCACTCGGGGTCTCCAGTCACCCCTGATGAGAACATTTACAAAACAAGAGCTTAACTGGAGAAAGTAGCGAGCAATGAGCAGAATGTACCGGCGATCACGTGTAGAGCGGCATGGGCCTGCACACATGAGAGAAGCATGCAAGCAACTGAGACTCAGACTGGGTAATGAAAGGGTTTAGCTGACCGAGTTCATTTAATGTGGCTAAAAAAACAGCCTTGCCATTATACTATTACTTATGCAAAAAGGAGTAATAAATTCGTAGGAATATATTTCTAAAATATTGATTGCTTGATTGATTGATTTAACCTCCGCTAAAGGCCTTAAGACAAAGGGTAAGTTTAAAAGAATCGAATAATGTTTATTTATTTATTTATTTATTTATTTATTGATTGGTTATACATGTGTTTTAGGTGCTTCATAATTTCATGTTCTTTTATCACCATTTTGATGTTTTACATTAGAATAATGTAAAAAGAAGAGAAAAAATAATTTCTGTATTTGGAATTTTAAATAGTTCTTTGTTCCATAGTTTTCAAACAGAACAAAGATTAACTAGGAAATACATAATAACTCCGCTATCGCAATCAATCAATTTTTTGTTACAGACATGGAATGGAACTTAAGACAGTAATATTTGAATATGTTTGCGTCATTTATTTTTAGCAGGTTTCTGTTACATAAGCGTCGGGTGCCAAAAAGACAAAGGTTGAATCAGTTTTTCCTCTGAAAGCAGGCTCGTCTCCTGTGCCTGCGGGCAAGGCCTCCCAGGTGAAGCAGAGTTGGAACCACAGCGCAATGTGCTGTTGTGTCTCAACAGGTTTGTTGTGCGGTGTTTCTGCAGGCAAAAGGAGGATGTGGAGAAATTTACCAAACAAATAAAATATGATTTGTGCTGTGATAATTAGCCGTTTTACGGTACACGACATGTAGAAACTGCTCTCACTAAGGATACTGAGTGATGTAATCACATCAAATTACATCAAAGTAATTATTCACATGATACCTTGGAAACCTTGATGAGAACATGATCACTTTACTGGAAACACCATGATGATTCACTTTGGTGGTAGTGGACCACTCTCAGCCTGGCAGTGACAATGACCTGTGTAAAAACTTCCGTACAAACACACATACCAGCACCACACAACTTACCATACCACTGCTATATCAGTGCCACTGAAGTGTTGAGAAAGGCCCTCCACACAGATAATACCCAGGCAGGCGGACCTCAGTGGCCACTGAATGTATAAGTTGTGTAAGATGAAATGATAATAAGATGACAACATATACATTATATGGACAAAAGTATTGGGATGTCTGATCGTTACACCACGAGGGACTTTAATGACATTGCATTCAAATACACAGTCTTTAATATGGAGTTTGTCCCCCTTTGCAGCTACAACAGCTTCCCCTCTTCTTGGAAAGCTTTCCATAAGATTTTGGAGAGTTTTTGTGGGAAATTGTGCCCATTCATTCCCAGCATTTATGAGGTCAGGCACTGATGTTGGACAAGAAGGCCTGGCTTGCAATCTCCGTTCCAGTTCATCCCACCCAACCATGATGATGAACCCATCCAACCATATCTTTGTGGACCTTGCTTTGTGCACTGGGACACAGTCATGCTGGAATAGAAAAGGTTCTTCCACAAACTGTGCCCACAAAGTTGAAACCTTGGCGTTGTCCAAAATGTCTTGATATGCTGAGGCATTAAATTTGCCCTTCACTGGAAGTAAGGGGCCTAGCCCAAACCCTGAAAAACAGATGTGTCCCAATATTTTTGTCCATTTAGTGTATGTGCAAAATGGCAAATACAAATTCCTTCTGTTCTTTCATTTCATTCGTTTTGAATGCGCTAATAAATGCTATAATAATGTATCCTAGGCCATGTTGTTATTTGTCTCCTAGTCACTGGAACTCATTTCAAATACAGTGCAGCATGTCAGTGTTGTATGAAGACACTGGAATACTATAACAGCACACAAATCCCTTTGTACAGGATGCCTCAGGCTTCATTCTTCTAATAGTACTTCAGACAGAGCTGAACAGATGAAGGAGGATTAGTGTAATAACAAACCTTGTTTAACACACTAAAAAGAATGGGGCAGTATTCAGCATTTTTATTTGTTTAGGCCGTCATGCAGTTTATTACTCTGTTTTCTGACTCTGGTTTAGCCTCACTACCCTAAAATTACTATCGACACCCAAGTTGAAGGAACAGTCTGTTTCTAAATAACATGTAAATACTGAGAGACATGTTGTTTTCATTTTTCTTTGCTGGTGTGTCTTGTCTCAATTAAAAAAAAAAAAAAAAAAAAAAGTGATAGTGATCGTTCGTGAACACACCACAGCACACAGCGTGAACAGCACAAAATTCTTCCTCTGCATTTAACCCATTCACCAAGTGAAGCAACGGGCAGCCAGGATCACAGCGCCCGGGGAGCAGTGTGTGGGGACAGAACCTTGCTCAAGGGTACCTCAGTGGTGCCACTAGCAATCTTGGGAATCGAACCCACGACTTCCTGATCGCAGGGCGAACACCCTAACCACTAGGCTACCAGCTGCCCCATTAGGGAGAGATGCCAGATCATCTCAAGAACCAACAAACTGCAATTAACTACAACAAAAAATGTAACTTTAAATTCCTTATAAAGCCTTTTCACTATTTGTAGCTATCATCATTGCATGTTACAATGCAATGCACAATGCAAAAAGCAAAAAGCACTAAGCTAGGGTCCCCAGTGTGTGGACCACTGTATGTTTTGAGGTCACAGGATCTGTAAAAGTTAGCATACATTCCTGAAAATGACATTTCCTTGATGATAATTGGATGTATGGTTGTTAAACTTTTAATTCAGGATTTAGTTCCCTATCTCAGTCAGAGCCCACACTTCACACTTTTGTATCTCATGTAGAACATCTCATTGAACTCTAACCGCTTAGCAAGCTCCTCGTCGTCTGGTTCAGGTGTGTAGAGAACCCTGTTTTAATTGTATTATTGAATTCTAAACAATTTCTTGCACATCTTATTTACAAAAAGATATTCTCTAAATAAATCAATTAAAAAGATATTTTAAAGGGCTCCTTGGGGAACCAGAAGTGGTTCGATGGTATCCTTCCAGAAGAATGCTTTTCAGCATCTTTACTGTAAGATGTAGTCTTATAAAATGTAGTCTTATAAGATGTAGTCTTATAAAACATAGTCTTAGATGTACTTTTAAAAAACATCTTCATGTAATTGTGATAGTTCATCCAATCAAGGAACTGAAAACGTATGTGAGTATGAAGTAGAACAAGCTAAATTGGTAATGGCCTCAAGAACTTCAGTAGCTCCTTCAGCTAGGACTAGTGAGTTTAATAATAACTCGCTCGCTTTTATACTGCAGCAAAATGCAGAAGTGCATCACATGACCTTTGTGCTAAGGCTTTCCCATCCCACCCAAGATGTGAACAAAGTAGCTTGAAAGCGTTTAAGTCACTGCTCTCAACCGCAACTTCCCCTATCTCTGATGGCAACTGTCGAAATGCTCATGAAACTACAGGGTGACAGCATTTCCTGTTCAAATGTATTTTTGCCATCTTTGAGCACTTTGTTGGCGCCAGCATCACCTGACATCAGAAATAATTTCAATGACTCAAAAAGAAGTCAAAAAGAATGTTTATATATATACACATTCCTTTTGAGTCAATGAAATTATGTCTGATGTCAGATGATCCTGATGCATATGTTTATATATATATATATATATATATATATAAGTATATTTATCAACTTTACAGCAGAGAGAATGAGTAGATGTTTCTTTTCACATCATGCTAGGGGCGTTGAATGTATTTCGGAAAAATAAAGACACAGACACAAAGACAAAGCTTCAGACAGAACACTGACTTTGAAAGCAGAAGTGAGATTTGCTCTGTCCTTTGACTGCATGGACTTCAAGTATCAGCAATATCATACGAGATGTTCTCAAACTCCTCTGGTGGCTGCCTGTACGTGCATGGCAACCACACTTTCATCACTCTGATGAAAGCTGCGACACAGTGTGTTCCCAACCACGGGCTGTAACACTCCTCTCTCTGTAAACAACCAACTGGCACAAAACAAAATACTTTTATGTAATATTTTGGTGTACCTTTTTAATATAGACACAATGTACCTGAAGCACAACTGTAATGTGTTGTAAACATCTGCATTTCTCTCCATGGTCCAGTTCCCCACTGAAACCTTTTCACCATCTTAATTGTCTTTGTTGTTGTTGCTTTCTCACTTTACATTAGTGTGTAATGTTTAATTTAGCAATTTAAACCAGTCAGTCAGTCAATCAAATCATGAATCATGAAACTCTGCACTCTTCTCTAAGTCCAAGACTGCACTGGGAGGTAAAAGGAGCCATTGTAATATCAACTCATCTGTTGTTATTGTGCACTAATGGCAGATACACCTACCATTTACGTGACCTTTTAGGTTTAAAGATAATGCTGTGGCTGGTGCACTCTTACACACTAACATGCCCCTGCTTTGCTGAGAGTGCTCTATCACCCAAATAAAATGGGCCTATGTTGGACCCTTTGCACTGATGCATGTAAAAGAGGAGTGCTGATAAAGTGTGCAGCAAAATATGGGCAACGGTTAGTAATTGTTACACTACAGTTACATGGTAGATGTACCTGAAAAAATAGTCAACAAACAGTCAACTCAGGCCAGTGTGTACAGCAGTTCTGCAGGACTGTATTGTTTAATCGTTGTTGAACTGTACTGGCTTAGCTGTCCAGGAGCAAAAAAATCAGTCTACTGAGAATGTAATTCTGACCATAATAAGATTACAAGCTGCTTTTGACTCTCAAGAATACTTGGAGGACTCTTGAGCATCATCTGTTTGATTTGTGATATTGAGTGGGAATCTGCGGCTGAGCTGGTCTCTGGGTGCTCCTCGGTATTATTAAGAGCGCTTGGTGTCTGCACTCAATTGGTTGTTTTGTCTTGTGTTAAAGTAATACCTTTCTGAGAGGCTGAAACAATACACATGTAAATAAGGCTCCAGAGAGCAGGCCTGCATTTTGTTCAGAATAATGACTAATTTTAAGACTATGCTATGAGAACAAAGCTTGCCTGCTGAGCCATCTATGGGTCAAGCGCCAGTACTACGAGTGTGACCACATGCTCAGAAGGCATCAGCTCCCTGGAAGAGTATGTCAGTGTACAAGGGCTTGGTGCATATACTTGAACTCATTAAATGACAACAATCAGCTGGTGGGTCCACAATTGCATTGCACATACCTATAACTTAAGAATAACTGAGCCTGTTCTCCACGTAATTACTGACTATTAAGCCTTAGGTTTTAATAGGTCTTGGATTTTGAGGGTTTAAGCTCACTTTTAATCGGACTTTTTGCCTGTCTTCCATTGTACCCATGTGCTAATTTCGTAATAAACATTTGTTTCGGTCTGTCCTGTATCATCTCATGAAAATAATAGAATGACGTATATATTTTAGTTCAAGAGCTGTTAATTGCTTAACCTTTACCTGGAGTTAAGCAATGATTAACTTCCTGCTGTTATTGAGAGAACTGAGGGAATTTACGACTGATATTTTGTAATCGCTGAACTTTTAATTACACTTGCTGAAGCCAAAATGTCTTGATCGTATATGAAGTGTTGCACAGTTCAGTGATTCACCAGTCAGTCTAGAAAACCAGTCTAGGAACTTAGTGTACCTGAACTGCTCCGAGACTGTATTTTTGACCTTAATGCTGGCACATCGCCCAGGCAAGTTTGCGTGCCACTCCTATTGAGAAGATTTGCATCTGTACTGGCGGAATACTGACTGAAGCGTACAGCCACACCACAAACATGACAATAAGGGAGCTGAACTTTCCTGCTCCATCTGTCTGGCTGAGGTTCTGGGTCACATACAGGTAAAGCTCAAATGACATCAAACATGAGCCCTGAGCCTCTGCATTTCAGGAAGCAAAAACACAGTTAGGTAAGAGAAGATGTTTTGGGTCATGAACAGAAGAGCTGGAGGAGCATGTTAGAAGACTCCTGGCTCGGTCATACTGTCCTAGGAAACAAAGAGAAAGCTTTACTTGATGCAAAACATTTACATTACATGAAAGAGTCTGGAAAAAAAGGATTCTTCACGCTCACATATCTTACGTACCAAAAAGGTTCTTTAAAGCACCATTCCTTGAAAAGTTCTTTAAGTAACCAAAAGTGGTTCTTCTATGGAATCATTCCAAAGAACACTTTGTGACAGCTTTACTATTAGGAATGTCTCTAAACGTTGCCATAAACTCAGTCATTAAGTCTTGGCTGAAAATGTTATTTTAAATTTTATTAAACTGTGATGATCGTCTAAACACTTTTATGGCATTTTAGCAGATGCTTTTATCCAAGGCGACTTCCGCTCCCTAACTACAGGGGAAAGTCTCCCTGGAGCAACTTGGGGTTAAGGGTCTTGCTCAGGAACCCAGTGGTGGTATGTTGAAGGTAGGATTTGAACCCATGACCTCTTGGTCCAGAGGCAAATATCCTACCCACTAGGCCACCACCACCTACACATGCATGCATTTGTCCTTGGTGGAGAAGAAGGGCCTTGATATTTCAAGGTGTTTGGCCATGAGTCTTAAATATTCCTAACCTTGTGGTGTCCGTGTAGCTGTATGTGGACTCCTGCTACCCTATATGGTGAAAGCTATCTGATGTTCTGGACCTTCTTGGCCTATCTAGGGCCATTTGCGTGTACCATAAACCTCCCAACTATAATGAAACGCCTCACATGGATGCTCTGGAGATTTTAATGAATAGCTGACCTTGATGACTTTCGTGAACTAACTCATCGCAATTTGTAATTATCCTCGTAGTCCCAAAACCTGCATATCCTCTTAACTTGTTTCTTAATCCTGCCTTATTGAGTTTTACACCCAGCATGTTCTCATGGCATGCTATTGCATTATCCATTGACAAGGTTACAACTCAGTGGATAGATGTTTCAAATTTGTCTGCAAGTTCATTTTTTTAAAGGAAACACCTGTCTCCTTTTGGTAAATTTAGAGGGCGGTGGAAAAAAAGCATCCTGTGACGAGCCTGGTGCTAACTCTGGCCTCATAGTCATCATGGAAAATTTAGCAGGAAAAGATGACTAGTGGCTCCCTGGGAAATGTATGTGCCATCGTAGAAATTACATTTCCATGCCTTTTCCAACCTATTTGCTTTTTAAGACTTACAGAGAATCCAGTAATGCTGAACCGTGGCACACTTTTCCTTTCTGGGGCAAAAAAACACCCGGAGGCTTTGGGAGATTGAACCTATATGGAGTGCCGCTACTGTCCTAGCACACATGACTCTTAATGCATGGGCTTCTTAGGCAATGCGCCTCAGCTGGAGGCAATGCTTGGTGATTACAGAGCGCGTTTTGTTGCACGCACTTGGTTCTGCACTGTTATCATTGCCTGTCACCCGAACAGGCCAGCCATGTTAAAGAGGTGAGTTGTTGTGTGTTCCCTGCCAGCGAAGCGTAGCAAAAATATTGATGCGCTCCATGATAACAGACTTAAAAGCGTCACAGACCTCTTTATCAAGACTAGTGTGAGTTTTTGGCAGCACAATTTTTTTTTCTCCTCGAAGCAGAAAACACACTTTCCCCCCCCCCGGTACATTTCCCACTTGGGATTGTGTCTCAACGTAGGCAGGACATTTTCACAGAGGTACATGTTCTTTTTGTGCTGTTCTGATTACTTGACCTTGTGTTTGAGGCCACCTTGTTCTGTTCAGGAAAAAGCCTGCAGCCTATCAAGATCTCATTGCAAACAACACACGTCTGTCCATGCAAAATAGTGCAGACACCGGGTTCTTCGTGTTAGTTTGGTACAAGAGCCTGGAGGTTATTTGAGGACGTCCCAGCTCAAGGCGAAAGCCCACAGTAAACACTGGGGCTGTCTGGTGGGTTATAGTATCCCTAAACGCAACTAGCAGTACATGTATTTTTGGCGCATAATTATAGGATATGAAAACATCATCTTGGCTTGCTTTACAAAGTATGTTCCACTCATTAGGTCCAAGGGCACAAACTGCGAAAACTGCCTTGTTGAAAAGTACTTCAAGGACCAGGTGTTTATTTATTTTTGCACTGTGATGCTAGTAACTCTCTGTCAACAGTTCCACTTTGGATCCAGCTGCTGCTGATGACTACAAACAGGTTTCAAGGGATTTCCAAGTGGAATGCAAAAATATTATATCCAACCATGAGATCAGTCATGGGACGCTTTTAGATTAATTATGTAACACTTGTAGGGGGTCTTGGGGGACATGAAAGGGCACTGGACAAAAACAAGAGGCCTAGTTTTCACTCTCCATTTCTTCAGGGTAAGCTGGGGATCAAAGAAAACAATGGTTAGATCAGACCCTGCTTCTGTGCATGTGCGGATGCCATGTCTGTTCATGGTCTCCCTTTACAAGTCTTGGGCAGGAGATTGAGAATAGAGTTTTTAATCTTGTTCCCGCAGGCAGAGTGCACATTGCATCAGCTTGGCTCCAGTACCCCAGTGTTTGTTACCTATAGCTACTTTTCTGCAGCCTGACTATGCTTTGATATCAAAGGCCTTGGAGCAAGGCTGTCACCCAAAGCTCGGATGTTGCAGTCATGTAAACATGCTGCGTTATATGTGCCAGAATGTGGACGCGGTTATGTTTGTTTAGGCTTGGTATTAAACCCAAACAGCCTGAGAACATTAGGACTTTAGATGGCTGTGGACTGATCGGACCAGACATTGTTGTAGTAAACACAGTTTCATTCAATGCCTTCAACACTTCAGTGATCACAGCGTCAGTGTCGGATGAAAAGTCTTTAAATGGTTATCACTTGCTTTTTTTCTGTAGTTCATGAAGCTTGAAACGTAGATTTAAAAGGTTTAGAGCCTTCAGGATTGTCTCCTGACCTTTGCTGTCATAAATACACGCTTTTACGGGAAATGCATTTTGTAGCACTTCGAGGATTTCCAGCCTTTTGGGCCATGAACGCCTGGCCCACTGCCACGGCATTTACTGTGAACATGTAACAACCGCAGGTACGCAGTGAGCAAGATATTGTGTCATGTGATCAAAACACTCCTGATATCTGCAGGTTGTACATAAACTAGATGCCATATTTACTCAAGGACAAGGGCAAAGAAAACAATCTGAATCATGAAAGGAAATGTTCCTTGGCTACTGTTGATGGGAAAACATCTGCTGGGTTTTCGCAAGTTCTCATTCAAAACCGTATTTCAAAAACATTCACACATCTAGTGCTAAAAATTCCCATTCCCCCCAAACACCTTCCCTCCGAAAAGGGCCGTCAATGCTTCAGCTCTTAACTAAACTCACAAAATCCCACACCAGGAATCCGTTAGTGCTCATGTGATTGTACTTCCTCAGAAATGTACAGAGCAGATGATGTTTTAGTGTGACCGTTCAGTGTGACCACAACAGTCACTGTTATGAAAGGAACATGCCGTTAGGGTTTCAGCCTGATCTATGAACTTTCTTTGCCCTCTACAGATTTGCTGTGGTACATCCATATGTCCTACAAAACAAGAATGACTTGTTCTGAAACCACCTATAGCCGCAAGTAGGCTATTATTAAAATGATACTGCTCCCTTTTTTATGTAATGTTGACTGCAGCTGCTTTGATTTATGTCCTGACTTGTTTATAAGTGAGGTTTGCAATCATACCATTATAATTATTCTAACTATTATAATTGCCTTTGCAATTATTGACACCATGAAACCCACACTTAAATTAACCCAGTCAACATTACATAATCAGAACAAGAACCTATGACACAAAATATCCCGTTCAGTAGTAGACGATACTGCTATCACTGCTTTTATTAGCGTTAGCCTTTTATATGGTTGTATAACTTCAGGGTCAACACCATACATTAGTGGATCCATACAAATACCACACAGAACTGGGATTACAGGACCAAATTAAGTCAGTTCAGCAATCTGCTCCACAGCTGACAAACCAGGCTGTCGTGTGAAATGTGATTTCATAGCAAAGTGTCACAAAACTAACTTATCGCCCATTAAATGTTACATGATGGATATTTTTATGATGGCTTTCTTATCACATCACAACGTCATAAAATGTTTTACTGTCAAGACTGGATTGCTGAAGACTTGTAAAACCATCTCAAACAAGTCTCAAATGGGTCACGTGGGCTTATTTTGATGGCCGTGGTGAGCTACTTCCCTCTCTGAGGTGTAGCAGAGACACAGTGTTCTGAACATCAGTGCTTCTGTTTTGAAGACAGACATGCAAATTGGCGGGCGCAGATGCTGGCGAATGAAACACTACTTCCTGTCAAGCAGCACATAGCACAGACACATGGCCCACAGAATCAATCAATCAGTCCAAAGCAACTGCGCCTTTCTGTCAAACTTTCCACGACTGATACACATCAGCATGAAATGCTGCAAAGTTAAGCGCTCTGGACGACTGACTGCCTTTGCAGTTTCTGTCTGGAAACAGAAAGATGACCTTCTCTGTCACACAAGGCCCAAACTTGACACAACTAGCTTTCTTGCCATTTCTTTGAATGCCAGTCACCTGAATCAAAGGTGTACATCATTTCCACATGAATAAATTGTATTACATAAGTCAATGGAGAGACAAAACTACACTAACATGTTCACAGCATCACTTTATTCATTGCATAGTAGGTGGGTGAGATTCCTTCTTATTACCCAATGGAAAAACAATTATTTTACATATTTAAAAAAAAAAATAAATATGGAATAAATATTTTATGATTCAGTCATTTTTGTTCAGCTTTTTTGCACAATATCCAATTTAACAGGTCCAGTTTAAATCCAGTTTAAAATCAATGGAAACTTTTTTTTTTTTTTTTGTGGAAGCAGTCACTGGCTGAATTTGCAACTTTGCAAACCTTCAGCCTAGGTTATATGAGCTGTGTAGGTCAGGTTGACCAGTCAGTGGTCAGTTTCATTTCTAATCATTGAAAGCTAACAAAACTGAAATTCATTCAATATAGCTCAGATGAGTGTAGGGCCTGGCATGAGCAAATAACAATGTAAAGCTAAGATTGAGCAGAGAGTGCAATGTAGATTATATGATCTGAGTTGTGCAGGTTGCACAGGGAGTGGCCAGTTAGTGTCCAGAGGGTGCAATGCAGACTATACAAGCTGAATAAAGCAGGCCGGCCAGTGAGTGACCAGTAAGTTCAGTGCAAGTAGTGCACTTGCTGCCCTTGAAGAGGATGTGAAAGAGAAACTCCAGGCCAAACTGAAGCTCAGCAGGTTTCCTAATAATAAGCCCTCCTTTATGGATTTATAATGGCCTGCAAAATGAGTGTGATCGTACAATCCCATGCCTGATCAGGAGCAAGCCTGTTGGACATGGCTTTTTATTTATTTGTGGTCAGAGGCCAGACAGAAGTGGTGCGTCACCGTTTCTGCTGCATGGCTGCAGGGATCCCTGCATGGTCACATATCTCCACCTTATCAGCTCATTTGCATCTAGCCTTTGTGAAATCAGCCACATTTACAGAAGACTCACACAGTGCTCTGTATACTTGCTCCACTGGGGCTTATTTGAGAGGATTAAACAACACACCCATATTCTGCATGTTCATTATGAAAGAAACATTTGTACCCACATGCCTTCACCCACAGACACCACAAAGTTCTCGAATAGAGGCAATGCACACATTTCGCACACATGGTCTAAGAGACATAAACACACTACTGCTCAAGTCACCTTCAACACGAAGTAACATTCACTGTTAATCTGACTTTGGAGAGTTCCCAGGTTTTGAAATACTGTATGGTCGAAATATCCAAAATTCCTCAAAGCGCCCTTGGCCACCTCAGGATTAAAAAAATGATTATATTGATACAAAATGTAAGACAACGACAGCAAAGAGTTTGTACAAATCAGATGCAAGAAGATTTATTCATCTAGAGGAATTCCTCTAGGCCCTGTATTGACTGACCTCGACACATCCATGTGCTTTTTTTTTTTTTTCTTGCTAGAATTTGATAAGGTGGACTCTAAAATGTGGAGAATGTGCTCAATCATGTGCCGTTGCTCGGCTGTGAAGCTGGCTTTATTGCTCGCCTTCGTGTGAGTGGGAAGAATAGAAGAGAACAAAATGTTCCAGATGCTGAAAGTAGGTCAGGCTGCATCTTGTGAGGTCTGCTGCCTCCCCCACTCGGAGTCCTGCAGAATTACAGCTGCCATGCAGATCACTCGCACTGCAAAAGGCTGAAAAAAGAAAAGCAAAAAGCAAAAAAAAAAAACAACAAACCACAAATTGAAAATACTTTCGGTGCGCAAAACTTGACTCAAACTAATTATCCCATCAATTTGTCCAATTATGCAAATTATGCAGTGGGGATTGAGGGAAGAATGGGATACATTATTGAATTAGATTTCTATCAGTGATATATTGAAGAGAACATCACACTAATTGGTGGTACAGCCACTTATGTAATAGTTTCCTGAATATAGTGTACACCACAAATTGGAATAAAAAGAATGACAATAAAAAATAACCATTCTCAGTAAAAAAAAAAAAGAAAAAAAAAAGGTAAAAGTGCAAATAAAACAACAGCAACAACAAATCAATGCATATCTCAATAATGAAGTGTAGCCTCTGCTTAATACAGGTAATGTGTGAGGCAAAATAATTGCAGCTTTTCTAAAAATGGACTAAACTTGCCCAGACTGTAAGTTCTGGACTGTTGTCATTCTTAATAAAACCACATGGTGGGGTCAAAGAGTAACTTTTGTCAAGGAAAACTTGTTCAAGACCTTCTCTTGTGTCTTTACAAGACATATGCTTTTTAATCAGTGAAAGGTATTGTATCTGGACCACTCGTAATACTTATTCATATATTATTAGCATATTTTATATATCTTGGGTATATATGATCAATAAATAGACTATGTTTTCTCTCAGTTATGATTATTTTCTATGCTAACAAATATATTTCTATATAAATTACCACAGTTCTCAAAATTAAAGCTCAAGTTGAGTCATTTTTATGTTCACTTTAACATGTTGCAGTTCTACTGCCATAGGTTACAGTGAGTTCAAGTTATTATAACCAGGTAATAGTGCTGGGAACACACTTTTAATTGCTAAACGGTTTAGTTTCTAACACATTTCGGGGTGTTTGGGCTGCTTCTTCATTTTCAGATGTGACAGATTCCTTTCAAGTGTGAACACACTTTTGGTCTTTTGGAGCAGCGCAGGAACCAGAGCAGCCCTGGTTGCTCTATTTTTACTTGCGCTCAATACTCGACACCGCAGAAAATTAATGAGATCCAGTTCCATCTATTAGCAAATCTTCAGCTGTTCCATGTCCTACATGATGGCAGAGCAATTGATTGCTAATTCAAGCGCTGACCGACATTAATCCTTTCTCAAATCGGGAAACCCAGGGGCGCTAATTCAACACAAAAGGCGGCGGCTATTTGCATCCCCAAACAGAGCCCGCAGTGATCTATGGTGGCTACATGAATTCTTGCAGCATGATTAATTTCCCCCACCAGAGGATAGAGCAAGCAAAATAAAGCGCCAAAATCAATGGCAGCCTTTATTGATAGGCTTTGCCAAATAAACTTGACATTTAACTGCTTAACAGATCCTTCAATACATCACGGTTAGGAAAATATAATTCCGCAGCAGTGCTGTTACACTTTCGGAAAGGTCGAAGAAGAGGAGAGAGAAAGGAAAGGACAGGAGAGGAGAGGAGAAGAGAAGGGAAGAGACCTCTGTCAGTGTACAGCCTCTCTGTTGTGGCTCTCTGTTTGTCCAGCTGAAAAGTGCCTGGAATCAGGTTTGTGTAGCAGAAAGGGCCAGTCTTCCCTTTGAGGCAGTAATGTCTTCCAGGAAACATTAAGCCATCACATCTGCAGCAGCAGCACGCCGCTTTGTTGAGAAAGCACACTGCGGGGGCTGGTGATTTGGCCTTGGCTTTAACAAGGGAGAAAAGTGGGCCCACTGCTCAGGGCTTTTAGCCGCCGACAACAGCCTCATGCAATTGGAGGCTCTCTCTTGTCCAGTTTGCAAACAGCGGAGTGTTCATAGGGCAGATAATTCCTGCTCCTCATCTCCACCCCCCATTGCCCCAATCCCCAGGCTCCCCATCCCCCTTTCCCCAACGTTCACTCTCCACTACATCCCAGAGTGGATCCTCATCACTAACATGCTGTGATTTGGACAGCCGGCTATGCAGGACATGTTGTGCTGAAGCAGATCAATAGGCGGGGTTCCATGCACAAAGCTAAGGTGACAGGCAGGACTGCCAGAAAGGAGAGCGTGACCTTTGAGAATACAATTTGAAACATCTCCCAACTCCACCAACTTAACGCTGACACCCCACGGAGCCCTGCACTCACGGATGATTTATTTTCCTGGACAGTACCAATTGGGAACGGGAGTAGATACTAGTAAACAAAGTCAGGTACATCAATTCCTACACCCCCCATATTGTTCCTGCAAGTTTGCTTTGCTCCTGCCGCTTCTTCTTCGCTTCACGTCTCCGCTATCAGTGGTTGACAAAAGGTTATTCGAAGAACAGTTGCATGTCTCCTTTGATACCAGTCTTGTCTCAGGTCCTTGTTTTATGGAACGCTCCTCCGGCTTCTTGCATTAGCCAGCTTTCAATTACAGCCAAAAGCTCATCTACATAGTGCACAGGCCAGGATCCACTCTCTCAGCCTGGGCTATTACACCGCGGCCCTGACAGGAAATCCATACGTCTACTGCAACGATTTAGCTTCCACTTCTCTACTTGCTGCGTGAACTTGTGTGTCATTTCTTTTATGAAAACCTCGATAAATATTTTAAAGGTGAATGCCTTGTCTAGAGGCGAGGTTACTGTCGAAACATCCAAAATCATAACCATATAGGGTGCAGGATCGATTTCGAAGCCTCCCATTAGGCCGCCGGCCTGACATTTTCATACCGTTTGCCTGTGTTAGCCCTGTTTGTGGCTAAATGAATTTAGCTCTTGTAGCTTATTGTGGCGCCGCGCCATATTTCTGAAGACTCGTGTGGCCTTTTGAAATCAAGTATTTCATGAATAAGTCAGAGCCACTTTTTCACTGTCTGCACATGCACATAGCGGTCAACAGGGGGCAATATGACCTGCTAAATCGGCCGCCGGGGTGTCTTTTTGTCCTCCGACTGGCGCAGTCCTCTTGTTTGAAGGGAAAAAAACACTGCATTGCATTTAGGGCAATTGTGTAGCAACAGCAGGATGAAATGCCTGTGGATTTACAGCAGTCTCTGGCAGTCTGCATTGTATGCCTCAATTTTGTTTGGACAACCCACTCTCCATGTATAATTAACACTGATACAATTACTATTCTTTACATCTGGGGACATGCATAAATATAAACTGGGGCATGCTCTGAGTTTACAGTGTATTTGTGCAAAATGTCTGTATTAATACTAGCCTGTTATGAACCCTTCTCATTTCTCACTTCAAGGACAATCAAATTTATATTCATGCTTATTTTTACTCCCTGTAGTGCGTGCTTGATACGGCAGATAATTAGCACTGTGAAGACTTCTGGCAGGCTGTTCTTCACTAACTCTAGCACTAAATTATCAGCACAAGGAAAAGAGGATTTAATAGGTTATCACCTGTCATTACTTGGAGCAGTAATATTTCTGGCATGAGCAACAACACAGGAGGAGAGTGGTATTGGGGAGATTTTGGAACTTTTAGATTTGAATTGTCAAACTGCATTTGTGTATTATAGTAAGTGTTGGTTTGATTTAGCTATTTAGCCATTTGAACTGTTCAAATTTTGAATATCTTTGACTTGAACCGGTACTTGCAATAAGAACACTCCTATTGTCAAGCACAGGACTTCAGTCCTGCCATGTCTTTACCTGAGTGACCTGAATAGGCTGGAACAAACCAAATGTTGAGCCCTTCCCAGACAGGGGCCATCCCTCTTGTAAAATCATAGGAGCCTTGAGCTCCAGCCTATAAAAGCCATGTCTCCGCGTCGACAGCCACACAAAAAGACTCTTCCTGCCAAGATCTTACATTCTCTGTAGTGCGGGCTGCAGTACAAAGGGACTCCATTTGATTCTCAGCGAGGCAAGATGCAATTAGTGACTGATTTTTGCATGCAAATTGAATTACTTGTTTCCATGAGACCTCAGGACCTCACAGACATAGGCTGTTCCCCCCTGGTCCCCAAAGCAATGTGGGTCTGGCAGCATTAACATTTGATAAGAAGGGTCGTTTACAAGTCCCAGCTGCCTGTGAGACGCAGACAGTGACCTTTCAAACCACTGTAAATCTCAGACCTTTAAGATGTATGCTGCTCTTGTCCAGACCATCTGAAACTCCCTTTATTCGACCACCAAAAGCACTGAGTTTCTATCCTTTAGATAAGTGCCTTAATAACATTACCTCCTCGACAAATCCATAGCAAGTCCTGCCGCAATACATTTTTCTCATATGCTATTGTTTCTGCTGTGATGAATTTGGTGGTGAGATGCTATTAGGTTACATGTTGAGAAAGTGTTTGTTTTCCTTTGTGCAGTTGCCAGGGAATCTGTCTTTTTGTCAAGAAAAGGCTCACCTGGCAGATCCTATAAAGAGCATTAGGAAGGTTGTTGCGGTGATTGATTTTCATAACTGGCCAGTTGTAGATCATCCTCCAGTGAATCCAGTTTAATCTAATTTGAGTACATTGTAAAACGCTCTGCCCAGAGAGAGAGAGTGGGAGAGTGAGCGAGCGAGCATGCAGGGGGGAATAGGAATAAGCCTGAGCCCAGGGCTGGAAAGAGCATCCAGGGAGCTTAGTTTGAATAAGGAAATAATATAAGCCAACTAAGAGGGTGATGTGAACATCACAGCGGCAATCCAAATAGGTGTCAGAGATACACTTTTACTATACGCTCACTTTATATGGCAAGAACATTAACAGTCACCTGTTGTTGCTCATAGAACCTTGAGAATGTGCAAAATTCAATTTGAAGAATTGCACAACATGAGAGGTGACTGTTGCCATGGGATGATGTGCTGATGAATGAAATGGTACAACAGTCACCTGGAGATGTTTCTTGTTTTTACAATACACTAAGTAATGAAAACACTGAAGCTGATACCGTGAAGGCTATTTGCTGAGAAGCAAGATAGAGTCAATGAATATTTGGATTTTGTATTAAAAAGACATGGTGAAAAATGCTAAATTTAAACTGGCTGGTCTCTATGAGCATCACTTTGATAGAGCGAATTGATATCATGTATTGTGGGTATGTGTTGCTGGTCTGTCTATCTGGCTCCACCTGCACTGAGCTGAATCAGTGTGTGGTGAGAATTCTGGAGCCAAACGTGTGAATTTCACACACTCCATGCATCAGACAAAGAACACCCAGGTTATGACATCAGCAGCCTTCCTCCCACTGAAACTGTCGAAGCTGAGAGGTGCACAGGCTCCCTCTTTTGCTTTTGATGCCTGCACCTTCACAAATCCTCGCAATATGGGGGTCTTTATATCACCTCGCAAGACACACGAAGCAGATTCTCAAATTCATGGCTACTGATGCAGCAAGTCTCATGGTTCATGAGAAAAAGAGATTCTGTGTGGCTAAATTATGTTTTGTGGCAGGAACCCACAATTTTGTCTAAGCTGTAAAGATGCCTTTGCCTACTGCCGCACTTTTATTTAAAACACAAGATTAGAAAGTGAGTGTGCTGTAAAAAAAAAAAAGCAGGCCTGCCAGCTGGCCTTGTAACTTCAAACCAATCCAGTGTTCCAATCGAGCTCATTGCATCCAGCAGTTACGCTCTTGTATTTGAATCCATCAGTAATTTACATAGCGCTTTATTATCTCCCACCATTGCCTCCATTGCCTTCATGGAGACATAGTGATTACTTTTTACCATGTCATCAACCTTGAGCAGTGAGTTTGAATTAGTCCGTATCCATGAAAGGATGTATCCGGTCCAGTTACATGGCCTGTTCAAATCGAGCCTGTCTGAAAATAAATTGAAGCTGGTAGCATGACTTGCCAGCTTTCCATTTCAAAATGAAGGAATTTTTCCCCTTCCTTCCCCAGAGGAATTTGACTGTGATTGAGAACTGGTAGGAGCGAGGAGGTCTGACTGACTCCCGAGTCGTTGTTACAAAACATATTCGACATATTTTTGTTGCTGTTGGAACAAAAACAACATTTTCATTTTTGTTTATATCGATTTGAAAACATCTGCTGCTGTTTATGCTATGCTGGAATCTAATAATGAATAGTTGAAAATAAGTTACACTAAGAAAGTTAGGAATAAAGGACGAGGAAAATATTCCTAACTTCAAATGTAACCAAATGTAACCAAAAAGAAACAGTCTGAAATGACCAAAAGTAACTGGACCCACAGTCTAATCTTTCTTCATGTGATTTAGCCAGGCTGGCTGTAGCTGGTCTGAACTAGTGCTTAAGCTTTTGCTTTGTTTGCTTAGAGGCTTCCATCTTCCACTTTTTTTCCCCCATCTTTTTTCATTCTTGAGCCATGTTGGTTTTACCTTGTCTGATGCCAGACCCACTTATTATACCAAGCTCCTGGAGGAGAGTCTTGGGTCTGCTGCCAAACAGATGACTGTTACTATGACATATTTGCTGTTCCCTCTCTGTTGCCTGTGGTGGTGTTATTGGACTGGGCACCACAAGGACAAAGTAAGAACCAAAGGATTTGTCCAACAAGCTTCAAACACACAGCTTGCAGTAGCACCACTGGGGTCCTAGTGTTGAGTAAAAGCCGGAATTTGGATTTGAAAATACACAGAATGTGTTGAGACACAAAGAGCTCCTAAAAGATTTGTCACAAGTACAAAGAGAGCGTGAGGATGAAGAATTTCTGAACTACAATGACTTTGTATGGGGTAAAAATGAATGTTGCACAAAATTATAGCTTTTTTTCTGAAGTTGTAAATTGATTGATATCACGGAAAGCAGGTAGTTGCTTATTTCAAACATTTTACTTACAGTGCATGGCGTTGTACATCCAAGAGAAAGCTTTCTACAGGAGTGGGAAAGATAAGACTAATGGGAATAGTATGATATATGAGACTCGATAGGTGCGATGAAGGGGGATTTGGAAGGGATATGGCTAGATAGTGACAAGACATAATCTGTTCCCCTTCATATCGGGACTGCAGTGCTCTAAGCCTGATCTGATGGGCGGCAGTGCTCAGGGACCGGTGCATGCTGCAGATCAGAACCCCCAGCTGTGTGGATGGCGTCGGAGCCTGTCTGACACACAGTGTAGAGATGAACGTAATCACCTTGTCATAAAACAGCAATAAGGGGAAAACAAGCAGTCATCTGCTCAGCGCTCTGCCTGCGGCTCTCTAAGAGGCTTTGTATTGTTTGCTGCATGGCAAATTTGATATAAAGGGACAAAAAAAAAAAAGAGAAAAATGTTTAACATCCTGAAATGGGTGGAGATTTTTGGGGGCATTTCTTCACTCATTTTTGGTAGATTTACTGAAGGCACAAAAGAATATTTTTGGTGTTGGTGGAGACAGTCTCTCTTTAATGACAAGGCAGTAATGAGTGGTCAGTTCCCCCTTGCTGGTCCCTTTCGCTGAATGATTGAGGGAAGCCTCTCTGAAATATCTTTCACTAGAGGATGAGGAGGAGGAGAAGGAGGAGGAGGAGAGGATGCTCAGCTTCAGCTCCCTGGGCAACCCTGCCAGAGCCGTGGCTCGGCTCAACGAGCCTTGTGTGCCAGCCCCTCTCTTCGACTTGAAGCTTCTCCGACCACAGCGAGGCCAATTAGGGGTGTGCTCTTGAAAAAGCAGCAATTATTCTTTCGCACGACATGCATGGCTCCTGCGTTCCACCCATTATTATCTCCTGGCTCCCCCTCTGTGAGGAGCTGGCAAACCGTTCACGCATCCCCACTCCTGCGAGCTTCACTGAGCTGGCCTGTCCAAAGCTGCAACCTCGCACCGACAGGACCAAGGCGCGGGGAGCTAAAATAGGGCATGGAATAAAAGCATGGCGAGCAAGTGATTAGGGAAGAACTGCAGCGAAGAAAGTGCTGGTTTCAATCACAGCCCCATGCTTACTCGCCGAAGATGTCTCATTCAAATGCTCGGTAATTGTTTGTCTAATGTCAAGGCACAAACGCCTCAGCGTGTTGGAGGGGTCAAGAAAGCGGGGCTCAAATGAGGCGCTGCTGTTCTAATCTGAAGTTTGAGGTGTTCAGTGGTGCCCATTAGCATGGCACACACTGAACACTATGTAAATCACCTCTAAAGGAGCCCTGGAGAAAAGCTATCATTAAAACAAGCCATGAATAGATATTTCTTTGTCCAGGCCTGCACATTACTGTGGATGGATAATCACTCTGGCAATTATAAGCCACCGTAGGAGGTTCTCTAGCACTGCACTGGGAGCCCTATCTGCCACAGGCACTGGCTCCCCGTAGCCCCCGTATTGTATGAAGTCATATGAGCAGACAGCTGTGGGGCTAATGTTGGAAACCCCTTGTGATGGTAGAGCTTTGGGAAATGTAAAACAGCTTGTTAATACAAGATGAGTCGCTGTGAATCAATCAGATGTATTACGTTTCAAAGGAAGGACCAGCTTATTAAATGAACAAAGCATTGTTCCGTATAAGTTTGTAGTTTAACTTTTGGTTCTAGCAAGATTTCACCTTGTGGTCCGCACCAAGGAGACCCCGTGCCATTTCCACATGTCCTCCATACTCCTCCTCCTCCCTCAAAACAGCATTCTTGCACTTGTCCTCCAACCTTAGATACTGCAGTAAAATGAAGCAACTGCATGAGAGACACTTGCTAGTTCGAGTGCCTGATTCTGAAATCACTCTCTTCATTGTGACCTTTGAGTTTCAAATCTTTTTTCTTCTTCTCTGAGGCAGTGGAGGAGCCACTCTATGATATTACTAGGGAGGCACGAGCATAATAAAGGAAATTTTGATGGGGGCGCAAAGCCGTCTTTCTTCCCTCTTGTGACACCGAGGAAAAAAAGAGAAAGTTTCATGACTGAGCAATTCACTCCTTTCATCTGGGGCCGACACATCTTGCTGGCTTTTAGTTCGTGTTCAGTACACTCCCCCCTCTGGCTGCGAGCTCGGTCCCAGAGAGGCGATGCTGGGCTCGTCAGCTCTGCAGATACACACCCACACACTCTCACCCCTTTGACCTGTCTGAGGCGCCATTCCATTGAGACGCTTCTTCTCGAACAGAGCCGAGCACTGTCCACTGGCTCTGACCCCAAAACCCAATCATAGACAACAGAGAACAACAAAACATTCCCAGGGCTGTCATTTACAATAGACACACAACCGCAGGAGCTTGTTTTACAGCACTGTCGTGATAATCAATAAGTGACTTGCCAGCTCCAAGGTCCTGCTGCGGCGCATTTCCCACTCACTTGCTCTCTTTCTCACTTTGTTTTTCTCCCTCCATCTCGATCCCATCCTTGACGCCTCTTGTCGGCTCTGGAGAGAGAGTGTGTTCTCAAATAAATTGATTTGATGGTATTGCTGATGCCAGATAATGTGAAAAAGCCCAGTGGAAGCTGTCAACGAGGAACCAATCAATCACTTGTGCCACCACTGTATTTATCCACCCCCTTCCTGCCGCAACAGCGCCCTACTTAAATAATTGTTTATTAGGGAGACTAATCTAGTTCAGCAGGCCTGTGCTGCACTCTGACAGTGGCTGTGTTGATTTGAAGACAGTCACCAGCGATAGCGCCATAAGACGGATAGCTTTAAATGCTCAGATAAGAGAGACATCGGCGAATAAGTCACAGCCACCTCGCCGACACAAAACAGAGTGCCAAGCGGCCGGGCCTGTCACACCGCTACTCAAATAAATTGATGCCTGCTCCGTCCAATGGGGCTGCTAATTGTATCTTCTTTTACCTGGAAGGTTTTGTCAGCGCACATCTGTCATGTATGACATGTGTGAAATGACAGTCTTCCAGGTTGTTGAGAGAGGAAGATGCCGGGTCAGGGACTCCCTGGCATGCTGACAAGGCACGGTGCTCACACCCAGCCATCACTTCATTAATCCCCAGCGAGCACGGAAATCCCGGCGGCTGCTTGCTTAAGCCCGAGTGTGTTTATTTTGCATTGTTGTTGGAGTCTAAGTGGGACAGATTTCTCAGGCCTGCCGCCTTACAGCTTTGATCCCACTCCGGCTGCTGATGCAGGGCTTTGAAAGCACTCCTATCAAAATTCTACAGACTCCAGATTTTCCTTTAGTATGCTAAAGACAAATGAACAAGAGAAGTCTTGTGCAGATCAGATCTAGCTTTCCATCATTGTTAGAAAGGACAGAGAATTGGAAAGTGTAATAATATATTAAAAATGGACTATTCATTCCCAATGCCAGTATCCACACATGATTCAGTTCTTTAATTAACAAATTCTTCATGTGCTTAGTCAGGTGTGTTAAAGTAGCGAAAGTGCAAAAATGCACATGGGGTCCCTTTGCCTGGGACTGGGAACAGATGGGTCTGGATGTGGGCCCACAGGTTTAGCTCTTCACTATATAACACACTATATTCATAGTAGCTACCAAATGACTTATGGTGGCTGAATATTAAGTTTTAAGAGAAATACCTGGATAATCCTAAGGTTGAAGCAGTTAATCTTGAGGAGCAGAGAAAAAGTAGCATTCCAAAATGCTGCACATTCATTTGTAACCATTTTTGATATAATGAGTTTTGAGATAGAGAATAATAGCCTTACGAAAAATAGAAATTTGTTTTTTATTTCTTTAATAAAAGCGCTATTAATCATAATATAGCACTGGTATTTCGTATTATGTAAAGTACACTCCCAACAACATATATCATAAAAACAGGAGTGTTTTTGTAACAAAGCCCTTCAGTTTCTTTCATCTTGCTATACTGTTCAAATGTAATTATTTAATTACATCATTAGTGAGTTTCTGCAAAAATACTAAATGTAAAAGCAACTTGCATAAAATTCCAATGACGATAACGTATCTGTTTTTCTGCTCTTCTACAAATGTGATACTGATTATCATTTATTTTCTCCAGTTCTACCAATGAGAATATTATATATATATATATAACGATAACTGTAACTAAGGGTGAGTAAACCATGCAGGACAGTCACTGGACCGAAGTAAAACAAGATGTTCTAACTTCAGATTAAATCTTCAGACCGTAAACATAATATGGAAAAAGCTCTTGTGTATTATATTGCATTTTTTTATTGCACTGCATACAGTTTTCTGACCGCCCACAATCAGCTGTCCTACTGCCAGTAGCATAAAAAATTAGTCCTACGCAGCAAGGTATTAAGTCAGGTCCTTTGGGAACAGAGCTGTGAAGCTGGGAGAATATTGAAGAACATGCTGCAATGATATGTGATGACTAGATATGGAGAAGCACCTGCTGCAAAGATAACTGATGATGAAATTTTAATAATTACCACTAATGTGCAAAAAATTCACTATTCGTATGCATATTTAACATCAAGACTGCAAGTACAGTAATACAGAAGATCTTCAGACAGTGACAGTAATGAAGGTAAAAGGAAGGTAAGGATGTTCTTTTCCTTCCTCACTCCTGTTCATTTATATAAAGCACTTTTTTGGGTGAGGGTATAAATTAATGGGTATAAAACAGGTACAGTTCAGTAAAATGTGATCTAAACTACAACAGAAAGAACAAGTATGAAGAAAGTGCACTCATTTGTGATGTGCAATTCATTTTGGACAATAGACGCCTGCATAATTGGTGTTTGTTGGAATGTGGATAAATGACGGTCTATAGAAACCTAAGCATCGCAGCATCACACTTTCCATTTTTTAAATGTCAGGACAACTCTTCGCGAACGTAAATGCTTAACATTTAGTGGCCGTTAATGGGTTGTGGACAAGGCATTTGCTGTCCTGACATTTTAGATCAGTGCCCATACAATTATCCTTAAATGTTGTCTTGCACAGCTGAAGCTTGCATGTAATGTGTGGGAGCATCGCAGCTTAGCCATGCACATTGGTAGATGGAGAGATGCGAGGGGGAGGGAGGAGAGAGGGAGGGAGAGAGAGAGAGAGAGAGATTTATGCGAGAAGAAAAATTACCATTGTCGCACACAGGGACGGTGGTAAATGGTGCTTCATTTTGCAGTAATTTACAAATCACAGAGTGGAAACAAAATTAGATTAAGAGGTGCGTTGAAATGGACCTGCTAAACATCACTATTAATTACCCCCTTGTCAAGGGCAAAGAATATTTATTTTCTTGGCAGAAGGCGAAACAATGAGTGTTTGGATGGGTTTGCAGTCATTTCTCACATGAACAGGAACTTTTATAAAAGCACAAAAGGAAAGCATGGATTTTCAATCAAAGGACACTAATGTCTCCATTAGCAGTGAGACACCAAACTCCCTGACTTTCTTATGAACAGTCAAGTTCAGCCAACACACCAAAGCTTCACAACTCACTGCAGACATTCATGAGCAAGGAACAGTGGTGGAGTGTTTTTTTTTTTTTAATTATTATTATTCTCGTGCTTTGAAAGATCACCCACTTTTGATCTGTTGCTACCCATTCAATTAGTCTAAATAGATGGAGTTTTGGTATCATAGGCAAGTCACACTTCATGCCGAAGCAAAGAAATTACACAGATGGGAAAAAAAAGGGAGATATTTCTTCGATAGTTATGTCATCCTGAGATTCTTTTCTTTGTTTTTCTTTTGGTAAAAGTGGTGGAGAAACTGGGTGCAGCTGTCAGAGGGATGAAGATTTCATGCTGACGGGACGGTGAACTTCGCTGCAGTTTGGAGGCTGGACTGTCCAATCCCAGTTGGAGCTCTGCTCATTAAGGCCTGTCTGCGTATCCAGGTTCGGGGATGGGGAAGGGTACAGAGTCAGGGGCCGTCCCGTGCTTCCCAGGCGCGGGCATCCGGAGGGGCATCTGGCAGGGGTGCCGGCCGGGTCAGCCTATCTGAGGAGGGAGCGCATCAGCGGGCGCTTCATGGATGGGACGCTGTCGGGCGCTGACAGCTTGTCATTTATCACAGCTGAGCAGCGGTGTCAGGTGGGCGCGTGATTAATTTCACTTTACCACTTTCAGAAATAAGCCCTATAAATCATCTTAAGCTCCTTGCGCCAGGCTCTGTTGTGGCCACATGACAAATCTTTACCGCATCCTGTACCGCACAATGGTCCCTACCATGTGGCTCAGGAAAAGGAGAAAAAAATAAATAAAAAAAAATAATAAAATAAAATGCAGCCAGTGACAGGGCCAGGCAGTAGCAGAGTGACATAAACAGTCCTGGGGGATTAATAAAGCGTGACGGCTCCGGTTAGACCTAACGGCCACGTGTAAAAAGAAATTGCATACGAGGCATTTGTAAACACAAACGCCCGTTTCTCTTCTCTGGTCATTGACATGTCCGTCCATCTGTTTCTTAAGGAAGGGGGAAGGGAAGGAGGGACCCTCTGCTGCTGCTGATGATGTGGATGGGTCACTCTGATGTAAAACGGACTTTATTAACTGCACGAAGAAAAGACATCACTTGTCAAGTGTCAAGATCTAATGCTGATTCTTCGCGAACCAGCTTGGCATTCTGCCAACCTGTCAGCCATGTTATTAACAGTTTTTGTAGCACTCTAATTGGACATAAGTCACTTATGCCTCTCTTTTCACAGGGTGAGCGTCAAGAGGGGCCCGACAGTTATTTATTTATTTATTTATATTTAAGCAGAACTTGAACTGATGTCCGTGTCTTGGCTGAAATTAATCATCCTCTCATCCTCTCCTGAGACAACTTATTTTTTTTTTGGCTCCACCACTCCCGATGCCAGTCTATTTAATTAAATAATGACTTTCGAATCAAACTTAGATCACTTTTAAGGGAAGACACTTGTCCCTCAAAGGCCTTCTTTCAAGAGCTTGGGATTTACTGATTCAGATGTGTGCATCGGCTCCACATGAATAAAATATTTCACATCAACGCAATTATTATCTCTCAGCTTGCTTACTTTTGGCATATAACCATGCTGATTTTGTATATATTATTCATGTGGAATCAGTGTTCATGTTTGAACTGAGTAAATTCAAAGCACTTTTTAAACTACGCCTCATGCCTAATTTGTTGTCTGTGAATTATCTTGCTTGTCCCTGTATCTTGGTGCATTGAAGCTAACAGACCAGGGGCTACATAGACTAGTTGACTAATACATCCACTCACCATCTCTGTTGGAAGCAATACCCGAATGGAGCACAGAGCCTGAAATACAGCAGCACAAGAACAGTAGTGCACAGGCAGAAGGTAAGAACAGAAACCTTTGTGTTAAACAGAAAGAACAAAGCACTTTATTTATAGTGTGGAAACACCACATGAGATGAAAGGAATTCAATGGTTCTCAAGCTGGTCCTCGGAGACCCCTACACGGTCCGCATTTTTACTGTATCCCTATGTATTGCTGGTTGGGTTGGAACAAATTTCTGGCCTGTCTGGGTGTCTCTGAGGACCAGTTTGGGAACCAGTTAATCAATTCTACTGCAAGCTGCGTAAGACCATGCTGAAATACAGCCTCATAAGCCAGACTGACTTGTACATCCTGCCACAGTACATTTAGCACAGTGTTTCAGCAAGAAAAAAACTAACTTGGATTTCACAAAGTGAAGCACTGGTCCTCAAACACATGACTATCAATGGCTTCAAGTAGAATTCCGGAATAGTAACAGTACAACAGTGAACACCACCCTGATCCTGGAAATCTCACATCCTGAGAAGTCTAGTTTCAACCACAATCTACACTTGCTTTGGCTGATTAACTTTTTCCCTGATTGGCTGAACTGGTAAGTAAGGGGGTTGCATGTTAGATGCAGGTTGGAGCTAAACACGGTAGGAAAACAGATCTCCAGTAGGAGGACTGGTGCCCCCCAAGGGATTGCATGAATGTTTCTCTGATACATTTTTTTAACTTTGGAAATGACAGCTCGTCAATTACCTTTGGACTGAATCGTTGACTAGTAAAAATTAAACAGCTATGCAACCCAACAGACGATGGAAGATGGGAGATGGAAGACAGATGCCAAATATGGTGGACTAATTTAAAGCCTAAATTCCTCTCCCAGAAGTCCAGGTCACTGGGACTGTTTTGTTTGCATTGCTGCCCCATATTATTCTTTTTCTTGCTCTGTTTTCCTTTCTATGCTGGCCCTTTGCACCAATTTATTCTTATCTTGGCGTTATGGACTGTTTCTAACTGTGCCTAAATCCATATTCCCAAACAATACAGTATGTCAGTCCCTTGTGAGCTCGACAAATGCCACACAATCAGCGCTCCCCAGCCACTAAGCTATGCCCACAACACTCAGCTCAGGCACAGAAGCAAGTGAAGCTAATCGATTCTGAGAGTGTGTGCTCCAGTGTGGCCGTCAACCAAATGCAGTCGTGTTTCAGAGACACAGACCCTGAAAAGAAACTTAAAATCACATTTATTGCATGGAAAGAAGAAAAGGACAAGTCTAAGATGAGAAAAGTTTTTTTTCTCTCTCTCTCTCTTTTTTCTAATGCTAGGAGCGGCAAAGGATTTTCTGTAGATGACAAGGGTCTGCCTGACTCTTCCCCCTCTTTTGTGCACAGCAGTCTTTCGAATGTGATTTAAGGTGAGCACGCTTGCATGTATAAATACCTTTACCATACAGAGCTCCTATTTGATATGCATATTCTCATTGAAGTATTCTTGTTCCTGAAGTTTTAATTGGCTTTAATAAATTAATCATTTTTTACTCCTCCTCAACAGCTGTGCACTGAGCTTTCTGATGCATAATGTCTGCGGCTCAGGTGTGCCGGGTGTCAGTTATGGTTGCTGTTATGGTGACACTTCTTAGAAAAAGTTCCTGGACGAACCAAGGAAGCCTGGAAAGATTTTTATCACTTTCAAAAGTGAATCATTGTAGTCTGTATTCTGTCCTACAAAAAAATAAAAATAGCAATAATCCTTTCTTATACCATTGCTGGAAGTACTTACAGTTAAGCCGTGCATGATTCATACTACTCCTCCGTGTCTTTAAATGAATATGTAATGACAGGTGCAGACCCTTCTGCTTATGCATTTCATTATACCTCTTCTTAGATGGCCTGACATATACATATATATATA
>JBBPCZ010000034.1:6177021-6187925 GCA_037974445.1 Brycinus macrolepidotus
GGGGGGGCACTGTTAGCCATAATGCTAACATTACAAAGGAAATCACAAAGGGGCACTAAGAGACTTTAGCATTATCTCATGCACAATGGTAATTTCAAAACCCTGTCTCTTAAGAGAAGGTTTCTGCACTGAACACTGGTTTATTTTGACCTGATGTTAATGGCTATATAACAAAAATGCATGACATGACTGCAATATACAATACCTGGGTTATTCAGTGTTCTTGTCCTTGATCAGCAGCTCATGGTCGCTTGGCCACCTACTTGAAAAAAATAACCTTAAATAACCAAACATCACTTGCATAATGTCTTCTCTAATACTTGGTAACATGTCCCCTTGCCTTGGTAACAGCATCAGTCCTGTCAGCATTTATGCTGCTGTCTTTCGAGATTCCTATCCAGATTCCTCTAGAGTTCCTGTTCATTTTAGCCCACTCTTTCACTAATTGGGTGCACACTGTCTGAGCCTGTTTTGGCACCTCATCTGCGGTTCCAGATCGAGAATTGGTATTGAGAGCTGGTGAATTTGCCAGTCAGTCAAAGGGTTCCATCTTGTCTGCTGAACCAGTCCCACACAGGCAATTTAAAGCTGAGTGAAATAAGCCAGGATTGAAAGATCAACAAATTATTTCAATATTTTATTCAAAATTCGGATCGATTAATGGTCGTGTATAATGTATAGCAATCAACAAAACAAATGAGCCAGCGGTTTCATCAGGGCAAATGATGACGACATGCTCAGCTTATTCTTCTGAATTTTGTTCCTCAGTTACAACTACATCCAAAGCTATCTGTCTTTGCCAAATCTTTGTATGTAATTTCCATCTTTCTCTAACTTATCTTGTCACTGTCTCTCAAAGAAACTAGATGATGTGAACATAGGAGGGAGGCCGTGTTCAATCTTTATCTAACGGTATGGGGGTATGAAATTATATTTTTATAGACTAACATCACAGACATCGTGAATATATCACCTTGAACAGTTCATTCCATAAACAAATTTACTATGTTTAATGTGATGCAAGCAGCTATTTTTTGTCAGGTGAGCTTACATATTTTGGAGCTACATTTGGAGGGAATTTTTTACATTATAAAAAATAAATAAAATGATTAATTGAACATTTGCACATTTTTTCATAGTGTATGTTGTTGTTGCTTCATGTCATGACCAACACCATCCCTTACCCATGATAAAATCATGGTCTCTTATGACTTAATCTTGTGAGACTTTATCCCAAGACTACTTCTATTTGGACTATTCCTTTAATATCCCAGAAGCACATGGAATGAACAGCAGTACCGCAAAAAGCCTGTAGTTTTGTGTGTGTATGCATGTGTGTGCATGTGCGAGCCATTGGTCATGTGCTGGGGGTATTCGGCAGGCTGGACTAGAATTGCCATTGCCACAGGCAGCGGGCCAAGCGCAGTATCAAGGCACGATGAGGGTGTCCCATAAAAATGCATGGCCACATGCTGCTTCCAGAGGCTTTTCATCTTCCCTCTGTCTGCCTGCCCCCAAACACCTGGAGCAAGGGGGCGTCCGGAGCTCGGGTGCACACGGGGAGGGAAAGAACACACGCACATAGACGCGCGCTCTCTCTTTCACACACACTCACACAAACATTGTCTGTCCTCCCCTGCAACGTCTATTGGTCAGCTCCTCCGTCTGCTTATTAATTTAGAAGCATTTGCGACCTCTTGGGAGAGGGAGAGATAAATGCCAGCAGCGCGGGCAGGCCGGCGGTGAACTCATAAAACCTATTAAAGGAAGCTGTTCATCACCTGCATCAGCAGTGCCTGATTATGGCCACGACCAGCTGTAAAGCTCCACAGACTCACCCAGAAAGACTCACTGCGCTCCAGGCTTGGGTACAGTTCTGCTGCCTGCCCCCGCGCCCCCATTACTGTGAGAGATGGGCCTGGCATCTCAGCCCCATGCAGTATTTATGGACAAGCAGACACACAGTGCCTTAGCTTTAAGTGACAAGCGCAACAGTAGCGACTGACTGGGTCTCCCTTCGGATGTATTTCAGCATGCTACTTATTTTTTTTTACCGGTGATTGAATTGTAAAGAAATGAAAATCATGATATCTTCTTAAGTAAAAACACAAAAAATCTGCACAGCATGTCTTAGAATATTTCTCATGATGGGACAGTATTAAAATTATACACACACTGTACTGTTCAAAAGTCTGGATAATTAAATTAATAATAAATTATTTTAGACAAAAATAAGTTACTCAGACTGGAATGTAATAAGCTACACTTGAGAAGGATATTTTATGTAATACTTTCTGTTTTTTAGGAACAGCAAGAAGTTTTATTTATATTTTACATCTTATATGGAATTTTATAATGTTCTTACATAGTCTCATTGATTCTCATCGCACCCTATGGTGAGTATGAGATATACCAATACTTGCCAAGTTATTACGTTTTTGCTGTGGGGAGAATGGCGAAGTTGGCAAGAACTCTACAAATTTCTTATATTCTTTACTTTTTAAGCAGAGTATAAAATGGTTTTTCAGAGATCTCACATTTTATCCTTGGATATTATTGCCTAAAGAGCAAAAGACCCTATTTCAAATTATGGTATTAGAGTCTATTTGTAGTTATCAGTTGAATATGACTAATATCAACAGATTTTATCTGCTGATTTAGTAAAGTGACTTTTTCATAGACTTTGATACATTTCATACATCAAAGGCAACTTGGGGACTAAATTTCAGATATGAATATCTCTCCTTAAATTATGCAAATAATGATCCTTAGATGATGTCCCATAACTAGGGGTGTAGCAGTAAAGTTAACTTGGTTCAATAGAAGATTCAGGGCTCACAGTTCAATAAACTCATGCCACATTCAAGAAAGTATCACTAAATGAAGAAAACGGAAGGTGTCATATACTAATGAAACTAGAGCTGGAAGGTTGGGGGGTAATGTATGACATGAATGCGCTGGACTGGGTTGTTGCTTGGCACTGGTTTTACACTATAAACAACGCGGTTACATCAAACATCATAATTAATAGAATTCTTACTCTCCACAGGATGTTTTCATGTGTCCATGATGCAGACTGTCACATTTTTGTATGGTGATGTCATGATTTTTCAATGCATCACTACACCCCTACTCATAGGGGTGTAGTGATGCCACAGGCAGCCATATGTGGTAGAAAGAGAGGAGCTGTGCTGACAACTCTTTCCAAGCTTTGGAAGTATCGCAGTAATTTGTCATTTCCATATAGTTTTAGATTTGAGACGATGTCACCCTACAAAATCCAGACTTTACACAGTGATGTAAATAATGTATTGAAATATGTATTGTGTTTAAAATGTACACATAAACTAGTATGTTTCCAGAAATATCTCCTGAATGTGCATTGTCCCTGTAAATATAAACATGAATAAAGTGTACAAGAGCGTAAAATTTAGTGTGGTGTTATTGGATTGGAAGAGATACTGCTAAAGTGTCTTTTCCACTCCAGTGCTGCACACGACAGTAGCTGCAAAGTTGGCATCAGTTAAAGAGCATTAATGGTATTTACGGCCTTCTCGCCATTGCCAGTAGAGACAGATGGTAAAAGCATCCCCCCCCCTTCGTACCTCTCGGTTGGTTCCGTCTGTGTTAGCGAGGGAGCAAGTTGGACAGGAAGTGTAGCTGAGGAAGACCCTCCTACATAGTTTTGCTCCATTAGAAAATAATAGGCTCCGCATCCCCTCCCATCCTGTGATATATTTCGCCTCAGCGTGTCTTCTTCACGCATCGGAACCGCTGTTTAAAAAGTCCATCCCTGCAGAGGAGTTGGGGTGGGGGTGGGGGGGGGGTGGGGGGTGTTTGGGGGAGGTGAGCGAAAAGCTTCACTCAAAGGCAGAACCTACTTCACAATCAAACGCTTTATGAATTGCTGTTGGAATTAGGAGGGCTTCTGGGGAACTGGAGGGACACAAAAATTATCCAAATCCCATTAATCTTTTGTGAGAGAGATGCTGACATTTTGTGGTCTAATTAAAAATGCCACATAATGAATTGCAGAATGCTTAAAATAATTAACAGCTGTCTGGGGACTATGAGAAAGGGAACCGAACGCGGTGGCCCTCCGTTTGGACTCGTTTTCAACTGGAACTGAATAGGAAAATGGGTGTAAAAAGCCCTTTGATGTATTGTAATTCCGCATATCATTATGGTCACTTTTTTCCATAACCTCAATTATTCAAATAGTGCAAAATGCCATTCCATGTTGTGATTAAATTAGGTTAATGCGTCCATTAAATTGTCTGTTGCTACTGTAATCATCCATTAAACGGCTCTCCTCTATGAGTTTATTATGGATGCCATGTGTGCCAACATTGTTTATATGCGAAGGAGTTGCGTCACTGGTGGCAATTTTGCGTTCGCGTTGTACGCCTTCCCACTTATGCCCGCCAAAGTTAGAATCCTAGGGTGGCCAGTGTGATATCTCGGGTTTGGACGGTTCCTCCCGTCACTGTGTGCGGCCATCAGGTAGCGCAATTCTTCGGAGCCGTCCAGTTCCCTGGTCAGCAAGTCATCTTTCTCTGCAGACTTAGAGGAAGTGGTACAGACAGAGCTCACCCCCACCTCCTCCAACCTTTTAATCATTGCTTCTTGCTCAAAATAACTGGGGCTGCCCCGTTGCCTGCTGTCGTTGCTGGCCATCATAACAGATAATTACCCTCCTCCCTGGACACTCGTACTGCCCCGCTCTCCCAGCAGCACTATCTCAGACTGAATCTGCTGCAGTTGTGAGAAAGACTAGCGTGTGAATAACGAGTCCAGAGTGGCTGCTATTCCATCCCTCTTGTCTCACACACTCTCACACACACACACACACACACACACTCTTGCACTGGCAATCAAAGGTAAGTCAAACTTCAGTGCAGAGAAAAAAAAAAAATCTTTTTTCTCTTTTAGAAGGAAAATGTATTAATCAATAAAAAAAGGATGACCCCTTAAAAAAAAACTGTTCACAGTGGCAGCTCTTCACTGGCCAGCCCAGGACGGGGGTCTGGAGGCTGGTATGACCAAGAGGGGGCACTGTTGCTGTTTTGAATGAAAAAGCTAACACTTTGCTGCAGTGGGTGAGTGAATAGAAGAGTGGACGGGAAGGGGGGGGCAAAAAAAAAAAACCCCAGAAAAATCACTACTCTCTGAGTGACAGGAGGAAGCTACAGTGATCGGCATTGATCCTTCAGTGCTGTCCCGTAGCTTGACCACTGCCCTTGTGTCTGCGCAGGGCTGGCGGAGCTTTATCAAACTTAAACCGCTGAATTAGAGGCAATGTGGACGGGGCATGGCATCACCCCATCTGTGTGCCAGTAGCTGCTGTATGCATAGTAACAACAAAGCAAAGTCAAGTGAGAGAAACTGCTGTTGTCTTGGGAACCACACCAATGTTCCTTTCGCCTGAGCATCTCAAATAAGGTTCAACAAATGCGAGAGGAACTCAGGGTTTAATGTTAGGCTTGAGGTGCAAATGCACCCAAGCAAATCAGCCTCCTTTTAGCATCTTTCAGTTCTGGTTAGCAAATTGGCTGTTTAATAATTGTAGTTTGGGCTGAGTTTGAGAATATAAAAAAAGGGTGTTTAACTCTGTTGAAGTGTTGACTCCTGCCCTGCGCTTCTGTTCAGAACCTTGCAGGAGAGCAAAGGCTGTAGACTGGATATCATCAAGGGAACTGCGGGGTCTGTGTCTGCTGAGTAAAGTTTATAATGAGTATATTCATGTAAAATTGTTTATAAGAATCCAAGTAAATAACCACAGAAGCAAACCGCTCCATATGTAAGAAGGGAAGGTGCAATGCAAAAGCAGTGGGGTTGCTGTGTGTGTGTTGCAGATGGCAATGACATCTCGGCAACGTATGCATTTTTCAGACCCCTGTCTGGTGGTGACTGCTTCACTGCCAGACATGATTTTCTTTTGTATTGTCTGAGTAGACACAAACACACACTCTCTCTCTCTCTCTCTCACACACACACACACACACACACACACACACACCGACACACACATTTCAAACAAAATCTATAATCAAGATCCTGTGCTCCACCCCCTCCGGTGAGGCCAATTGGTATTCCAGAAGATCCTCTGCCCCCCTGTTGCGTGCCCAATCTCCAACCAGGAAAGAGAGAAAAGAAACCGCTAAGCCCTAGGATGGAAGATGGCTGGCTGTGGATTAATGGCTGCAAGAACAAATGAAGTCTAGGGGAGAGTTTATATCCATCGATACAAAGTAGCAAGAAGGACGGCTACCTGTGTTTCCACTCTGTACAGTTTGCTAAGTTTGCTCGCCGCTAGATCAGCACTAACACAAGGTGTTGCCTGCATGAATATGACATTACCCCGCGCTGCATTAAAATGAGGACCTGATGAAAGTCAAACACACACAAGTCAACAGGCTGTACCTGTTGTGTACATCATTTGTGTGGCATCATTTCATCTCAGAATGTGGCCTTCACTGCACGTAACTATACCTTTGCAAACCTTGTTCATATATGAGATTGTTATTAGAATATTCTTCAATTCCAGCTGTTTTTAAGTTGTTTTATTTGGCAAATTTGTACATTCTTATTTCAAGCATAATTTCTCCAATCATGGATAACTATCCACCAATGCATTAAGATAACAAGTAAAATTGAGTTGAAATAGGTTAGATAATCTTATAATACTCATTTTCAGTGGTCTCCTAATGGGAAATATATTGACTAGATTTTTATTCACTTACCAAGATAAGTTTTACTCTGTATAACTTCGACTCAGTAATCTGAAAAGCCTGTTTGCATTTGTTAGAGCAATTTATCAACCCAATTCATGGACCTTCACATCGCGTCTTCCAATAAATCCTGAAAACAATGTGTTTCGCAATATCCCCTTTCTCTGCAGTTTCTCTGGTTTTGCATGCCGATTCAGATATGTTTTTTTCCAAAGCAAGAATGAAAAGGAGTTACACAAGGAGGGCCTGAAACATGCATTCAAGGTCTTCTCTCTTTGATATTTCATTGATATTTTCCTCAGCATAATGCCTAAAGAAAAATTCAACCATGATACTGAAGTACGTTCACGGACACAACATGACCTTCCCTTAAGGCTGTACTGACTGGATCCTTAAGGAATAGCCAACGGCTATTCAACCCAAACGCTCATGAATCACGAAGATGGAGAGGAAAAAATACAGTGTTATCTAAGGTTACTAAAAACTTTATGTAACGATGTAACGACATGTCCGCTCTGCCTCTCAGAAAATAATTAACTCAATAAGCCTAATAGTCTTGCAGTCCTCTGTCTATTGTTCAAAACTTATTTAAGTTTTTAAATTATGCACTGTTTCTTTTTCTACTTTGGCCTGTCTGAATGCATAAATTTCACTCAAATCCGCTGACCTTATAAATAAGACCAGTATTTTTTTTTTGCTTAGTGTTTTCAGTAGACTACTTTTAAAAGATACAATCAATACGCCAGGTGATGAACTCCAAATCAATAGCATTCAGCAGCATGGAATTGAAAACACAGGTTTCTCAGAGGCTTTTTTTTTATTATTATCTGCACTGGAAAGCTCGAACTTTCACAGGCCGAGTAGACCCAGATAAGAGCGCAATAGCTGTTCTGCTGTCAGCCGGGGTCATACTCCAGTGAGTTGACTTCCCCCCAGTATCCATAACTCCCAAACAAAAGTTTCCCCATCCAATCCTCTCCATGTTTGTGCTCTGAAGTTCTGTCGAGGAGTTTTCTTAAACCCAGTTACTTTTTTTTCACTCTCTCTCTCTCCCTCTCTCTCTCTCTCTCTCTTTTGCAACAGATACGCACGCTGTGAATGTCCAGTGGCACTCGGTACTCATGTTCTAGTTTCTTTTCTACTGCACTAGTTGATGAAGTCTGTAGTCCATGAGCAGCTGATAGCGAGTGAGAGAATGAGAAAAAGAGAGATGGAGAGAGAGAGAGAGAGAGAGCTGCGGCTCTGACTCCCAAGGATACCCACGCAGAAAGCCAAGGAGAGAGCCGCAGGTCTAAGGCAGTAAATCCAGCCTGATCCCTGTGACCTATCCCAGCTTCACACATCTCTCTCATCTGACCGCAGAGGGAGAGCGAGGCCTCTGGCACCGTGCTGCGTGTGGCCCACTTGCACTTACTCGTTTAATTGCCTCTGTGTCCACATGCTCTGCATGGCCCCTGCGTCGCGCGGCCAGATCCGCAAGCTCGTACCAGAATCAGGCGCACTAATGTCATTATCTGCGGGACTTTTTAGTTACTGTCAAAAGCCCCACCCCCTCCAGAAGAAAGGTCCTGGCAGGCAGTTTTTCCTGGAGCATGGCTGCTGATTATTTGTTGTGCCAGTCAGCTCACGTGGGGCCTCCGTGCCAGAAGCAGAGAAAGAACAGCAAATCGGGTTCAGCCATAATTTATGTGCCCTTGTTGAACTACACAGAGGAGTAGGGCTTTCTACAGGTCAGCATGCCCCTTTGTGCGCTTTACATGAGGAAAGAAGATTGAAAATCAAAAAGGAACTGTGAAGAACCGCTCCCTGGTTCATGCCGTCATATGAGTGGCCCTAGCTGAGCCAGCTTTCGCTCTTGGCCGGCGACGGATCAGCAACAGATGGCTCTGACGCCTTCTTTTCCCCCGAGGAGGAGCGCTAACGTCTCATCCTTATCCCCCGTCCAGTCGTGAGGTCATTCAGGTGGACTGAGGAGTAATTGGCAACGTGCTGGCGAGCGGAGCCGGTGAGCTAAGCGAGGCGATGTTCTTCCGCAATGGTAAATAACAAATGAATGCCATGAGTGGAATTACCTGTCTGGAGGCCTCTCCTCATTAAATGCCACCTGAAACGGAACCCCAGTAACAAATGGATGCGGGCGGCTATGCCAGCGGTTATCGAAGAGAGGGCATACATCAAGGAGCAGATTGTTAATATCAAGCGTCTCATATGGCCGATTGTGAAATAAACGGCAATGGAGCTTGCAGTAACACGGCGCGACACGGTACAGCGTCTAATGGGACGAGCAGGCCTGCGCTGCGGGGACGTAATGGACTGAGACGTCATCTTTCACCGGGGAGCGTGACCGTGTCAAGGTGTCGCAACACGCCATTTGTTAAGCGGAGGCGGTGGGGATGTCACCTGCTTAGCCAAGGTTAGGCTGGGACAAATCAGGCCCTACGCCTTCAACAGCATCTCGACAAAGCTCATCTCGAAAGCTCTGTCCAGATCCGCCACAGAAAAGTGGGCTGGTCTAATACCGTCACTGAGCCAAGACCACATCTTTAGGCCTAAACGTTAATGCAAAGATAAAATTATTGGCTTTCTGGTGATGCTAATATTGTCATTGTACCTCCTACATTAGTCAAAACATGCTCTTGTAAATGTTTACTGCAACCAAACGGACAAACCTAACACTTCATTCAGCCAGGAGTGATGTACACAAATGTACACACAAGTGCACTCTGGCAAATGCACATCTTACAAGCAAGTGCAAATCTGGCATGAAACATCTTCATTTTGTGGGTGAAACACTGTTATTGATTGAGTGATAATGTGAGAGATAATACTTCTCTGCCAATTGTGCTGTATCCATCAGCATTTCCACAGTACATGCTTCAAGGCATTTTGCTACAATGTGTAATAAAAAAGGAGGTTAATGAGAAGGAAAGCGAGAAAATGTGCTCCCAAGTTTTTCACTCAGGAGTAGCAACTACACCGTTCTATGTTTGAGAGCTTCAAATCTATATTTATTGCTTGAGTTTCACAAAAATATCGACACAGAATGAAAGATGAAATAAAACTTCAAAAAAAGTTTTTGACTTAAAATATAGTTTCTACACAAATGGGCCAATAGTCAGGACTATAGACTATTGACCATGTAATAAATGGTCCAAGAGATTTTCTACATAGCTACAAATCAGTCATCAAATTCATTGAGGTATGACTCTTTTTCTGTCCGCTACGCTGGATTTAAATGGGTTTTCACCACTTTTAGTGTATGAAAACTCCAATTACACAAAGTGTTGGATGGCCTGTGCATTAATTGCAAGGTATTCTTGAATTAAAAGCCAGAAAAAATGAAAATAACAATGTACTGACAGTTGATGTAACAGGTCACTATAAGCTAATGTTACCTCTAAATTTAGCAACGGGTGCAGCAAGCAAGCAGCTAGAAATATTTACCTTTTTTTAATTTGTTACTCTAAATTCTGAAGATTTTCAAAACCTGACTGTGATGCAGGGTTACTGTTCATGAAAAAACAACCTGAAAGTGGGAAAACAAACTTCTTTGTTTATATATATATATATATATTATAAAAATCAAAACACAAAGCTAAACCAAGAACTACAGAGAAAAAAAAAATGAAGGATTGCTTACAGGTAATGTGCCAATGATAAAACAGCAGATATCGTTTGAATAAAATGAATTTTGAAATGAAATTTGGGATTACTGTGACTATGAGCCAGTGTCTAACAAGAGCATATGCCCACCTGCATAATTAAAAGTAATGCTAAAAGTAAATATTAAGTATTTAGTAAATACTAAAGACAGAAAACGTCACTGTAACCGACTCTCTTCATGGCATAAAAACATGGAAAACCATGTTGCATGATGTAGATCCACTATAGGTCCAAAAGTGAATAAGCTATTTCTGATTCTTTGTTTAACCCTTTCAAGCATGAATTATTAAATCACTGAGGTGGATTTTTTTTTCCCATGTTTTTTTTTTACCCACAAACAAGACTTAAAACATGTGAAATAGATATATTTTTTAAATTATTTATTTTGACAGAGATACACAACTGTCCACTGTAGTGGACACCGTGCATGAAGGGGTTAAAAATGCAATTTAGTGGTAAATGTTCTTCTTTATAGAAACCATTGCTTTAACAGGTCAAACACAGAAAATA
>JBBPCZ010000034.1:6189431-6203222 GCA_037974445.1 Brycinus macrolepidotus
AAACGATTTTGTCAGAGGCATTTCCCAGTAAAGATTAGAAAATAGAAAATATCTGAACATATGGAAACCTCAAAGAGATTATCCTAAAGCTCCATATGCATATGTATTTAAAAGAGAAAAAGTCCAGACAAAACAAAAAGTGCCGACGTAGAAAGAATAACAAGTATAGCAAATCAAAGCTCTGTTGTTTTATTTTCTATATCACTTTGCAGTCTCACGGGAAGCCAAGTCAAATGCAATCTTGCTCTCAGTGAGTACAACACAGAATTGAAGGCGACGGCCTCTTTTTCTTCTTAAGTCTTAATTAGCCACAGTCAAGCCGAATGCACTCTCCTCTTTTGAATGCCTCCACTCCAGCAAGACCAAAAGCATCAAAGAGCTAATTTCCCTGAGTCTGTTTGCAGAAAGAGTGGGGGGAAAAAAAGTTGTTCTTCCTTATCTCTGAGCTATGTTCAGTAGGCGCACACCCACCTATTATCTTTCTGACACCACTCCATCCATCGCAGATAACCTCAAACCTGCTGGATAGGCGTATTTGAACATCAATCCATATACACATAATAACACCTGTAGTGTCTCGTTTATGTGGCCTGACAATATTCTTTGTGGCCTACCTTTTACTACTATGCTACACAATATTGCTATAGAGCAAATAAGAAAGAGGGTCAAATAGCTGAGCTAGGAGACTGCCTAGTTTGCATTGGCGGTAAATGTGGGATAATGTGAGCCTTGTGGTATCGCTTTTAAAACTAAACACATTAAAACTGTGATCAAACAAACCCATTATATATATATATATATATACAGACACACACACACACACACACACACACATACATATATACATATATTATGGCAAGCCGTTTAGGAAAAAAATAATATATATAATGAAACGTCTGAATATATGGAGTGAAAGTCCAAATACATGGAATGAAAAGTCTGAATATATGGAATGAAACCCGGTATGTGGAACGTCTGACGTCATCAAGGCGCTGGTTCCATTTTTGCGTGCAGAGGTGTGAAAACGTGTGGCAATGAGGGAGTCTGCTAGAAATCTTGCAGCTACAATCTTTAATAACGAGGAGTTAATTAATACACTGGCGAATGCCTCGGTGTGCAAGGCAAAGTATTAGCCATAACTGCATGGAATACTGTTCTAACGATGAAGAAGTGTATTTACTCTTCCACCGTGGAAGACCCTTTAAAATGAACGTTAACACAGAAAGAAACATGGCTCCCCCCTTGCAGGATCCCTGAGAAACTCGTAAATTTCTTCAAGAATGACGCATAATGTTCTTTCAGCAACATTTTGTTGAACTCGATCACTCATAACCACTAAGGATGTCACAATGATGGAAATATGATCCTCAAGCCGGCGCGATGTAGACTCCAAATTGTTTTCCCGTTCAACAAAGTATTGGGATATTTCAGCCGATGCCATTGTGTGAATCTCAGACACTGAGACACTCAGAGGACCATCACTGTTATGACAAGGAGATATCAGGAACTATCCTGAATATTTCATTCATTAGTCTCAAGTTTCATTCCATATATTCAGACTTTCATTCCATATATTCAGAGTTTTATTCAAAATATTTGGACTTTCATTCCATATACTCAGACTTCATTCCATATATTCGGGCTTTCATTCCATATATTCAGACTTCATTCCATATATTCGGACTTTCATTCCATATACTCGGACTTTCATTCCATACATTCAGAGTTTTATTCCATATATTCTGACTTTCATTCCATATATTCAGACTTTCATTCCATATATTCAGTTTCAGTGGTTATATATATTATTTTTTTCCTAAACAGCTATATATATATACTATTATAGCAAGCCGTTTAGGATAAACGCGTGACTCGCAGAACGAACGCATTTCACTCAACGAACCGCTCGTCGCACGTGATTATTGAGTTTTACGTAAAAAAAAAAAGTCTGAATCCGGCCAGATGCGTCTCAGATGAAGACCAAGCATCATGTTGTGGTGTTTCTCCCCATTAGTGTCATTTTGTTTCCTGTTTTGATGTGTTTTTGGTGTCTGTGTGTTTACTGGTGGTTAAAATTGAAGGTCTTCTCGTTGCAGGACAACTTTTTCACAAGTGAAACTACAAATTTTTTCCTTGTTTCTGTGAAGTGTGAACCCCAAGAAAAAAACCTAACATCATTCCCTGCGTTGTTGAATGTTTTACTAGTTTTCCCCCCATTAACAGTGCTGTCTCTTCATTTTTTAGTAATTTTCTCGATTTTTCGCGGGGACCTGGAATGGGTTACATGATTTCCCACAGAAGTCTAAGGGAAATTTTGTTTCGCACAACGAACTCCCCGCATAACGAAAGCGCTGCTGGAACGGATTGTGTTCGTTATGCGGGCTACCACTGTACATATATAAATGATTTTGTCAGAGACATTTCCAGTAAAGATTAGAAAATATCTACACATATGGATACCTCCATAGCTCCATATGCATATGTATTTAAAAGAGAAAAAGGTACATTTGGGATAACAGGGGAACACAAGGAATGTCTGCCACAGAGGCCAAGTCAAAACCTTGACAGATAGATCTCTCCAGTGGTGGTCCTTTACTCGAAATCATTGGTAGTGTTAGTGAACCTCAAAGGTTCTTGTTGTCGGATATTGGCTTTAGATTGGCTCTCCACTGGCTGATGTTATCTCAGCAGAATACTGGCCAATCCCTCAAACTCGAGATCTGAACGTTTTCAGGAGGGTTACAACTCACCTTTGCTCACTCAAAAAGCTGTGGACTGCAGGATTATATATGGAGTGAAGTTTGTGTGCCACTGAAGGTACTTGGCTGACCATCAAGGACTCAAGTTTCGGAGCCTCAGATTGTTGAGAGTGTTATATGTGAGGGTTAGAATTCTTCTGCAGTTTGAGTGTGTCCTTCTGTGCGCAGTAGCCTATGTTATTGTGTGTGTACGTGTGTGTGTATGTATGTGAGTGTGTGTGTGTGTGTATGTGCGTGTGTGCGTGTGCGAGTGTGCGTTACATCTCAGGAGTTAATCCCCTGGGAGCTCTTTGCCATACAGACTACGGTTGTTTTATTACGGTTAGTAGAGCGCGAGGCAAAGGACAGCTTGGGGAGCAGTTCGCCCACATTATGTCTCTGTTCCTGGGTTCATCTGGAGCAGGTGAAGGTCACCGGCATCCAGTGAGGGAATATCAAAGCTCCTATCTCCATGTGACTCTCTCTCACTCTGAGTCTCCCTCTCTCTATGTCTGTCTCAAGTCAACCCCTGCTTTCTTCCCTTTGGCTCGGCCAAGGTGTTGCCTACAGATTTTTACTTTCAACAGGGGGCTTTAGGCCAGCTAAAGAAGGCCTCTGCTCTCCACAGTTCTCCGACTTCCAAGAAACAAAGACAGAAAAATGCTGTGAGGTGCTTCGCTGGCAGGCAGCGAAGAAGAACATTTCATTTACCCAGGATTCGGAAAAAGGAATGACAACTGTCCGTGCTTGAATGACTGTGTGAAATATGAAGCATACCAAGAAGAACTTGGCAACCGCAGAAAATGAGAGATATAGGGTTTTATAGCGAGCTAATCTCTGAATGTGCAAATGATCACATTCAGTTAAAGATGAAAGACAAGTATTCATGCATCAGGGTAGTTGTGTTGTTCACTCTTTATTTATATAGTGAAAAAGAGCAGGCCTTCCATTAGCAAACTAGCTCATATTCACATTCCCTTTTGATGAAGCTGATTGCTTGCTACCATCAAGTATCATGGGTGCTTTAACCACTGCTGAATGAGCAGTGGAATCTATTCCCTCTGCTTGACTGCTTAACCGAAATAAACCTTGGGATAATTACGATAGAAGCGTATGAAGGGGTTGGTGGTGGTGTTCGGGAGTGGTGGGGGTGTGGGGGGGGGGTTAGCAAATTGAGGTTGTTCATTGCCCTACAGCCTATTTATAGATGTGCAGCGATCTGCTTTATGGAAGGGAGGTTGCATGCACACCCATGTGGGTGTTAGCATACGTCATTGTGTGTGCAGCGAGTGCAGGTGCAAGGTCATGTCTTTCAAAAACACATTTAAAATTTCCTTCCCTCTAATTTGTCGGCTGTGCTTCAACAGGACGGCAACGGGCAGATCAATAGGAATACAATCCGCAGCTGCTCCCCCCCCCCCCCAGAAGTAATCAGCTAATTAAATTTAGATGTTGAATGAGAAATTGATTTCTTAGACGCCATTGTATGTGTTCTTCATTTGCCTGTGATTGGCAGTCTTTAGCAGTTTATAAAGCATTGTGTCTCCAACACCCTGCTGTTGAGTTTTCACTCAATTACTCTTAACTCAGTGAAAATTGCTCATTGTTTTCACTCTCTGTTAAGTGAAACCAGTTATATTGAGTTTGCTCCACTCTTGGCTTGATGATATTTACACATAATGGATTACAACGACGGCTCGCAAAACGCCTTTTTTTTTTTGCAGATTAGCATGGAGCCGAGAGACTTAATTGAGAGAATAAAATGAGACTGGAGCGCGGCACTTCAACAGGATTCGAGCCATCTTTCAGACAGAACAGGTCTCTCCCGGTGGCGGAGAGGCATCCGGCTTGATGCGTAATGACACGAGAATCCTGGAGCATGTTCATAAATTACATCTTAGCTGAGAAGATAAATCAAAATGTGGGCTGACTGTGCAAACACACATTTTTCAGCTGTCAAAGTGACAGCAGATAAAGCAATGCATTAAATGGTTTTTCAGCTCAAAAGTGTTGCAGTGATGTTTAAACCATTGACTGCCGATAGAGCGGACTGCGGAGGATATGCTGAAATGCAGACGGAGGGTGAACTGACTGACCTGAGATGAAGTGATTAATCTAAGCCTTTAATTTCCTCATTATGCAAATCGGGCAGAAACCTCAAGCTTCCACAAAGGCCTTGTCTCTCATAACCAGGCAGAACATTTATTAACCATAATAAAAAAGCGATTTGTCTTTTATTTCTCGCAATCGAATAAAACAGACAATCTATACCAGCCATCAATAAGATTTAATGAATCAATAAAGCCTTCAGAATCTTCATTCCTCCCTTTTATTATAACCTCTGTATGGTCAGTGAACTCAAAGAGTTGATTATATTATGGTTTCAGTTCTTGCACATTACAACAACTAACTTAATAAGAATTGCATTATTTGCATTATCCAAATGTGGGCATCAGAATTTTAGCGAGATTCATTTTCCATAAATGTGACGTACTTCACATAGTGAATAAACTACTCTGTCCAATATGTATGCAACACCAGTTGTTAATTTCTAATATTTTTCATTATGTCATTGGCCTATGGCCTATATGTCGTTTCAGCTATCCATAATGTGTACATCTTTTGATTCATTTTTTATTGGAGAGTTTTATTTTGACTTCATATTATATTTTATATTGTTCTACTCTCTGTGCAGTCGTTGCATAAACAATTCCTCCAGGAACAATCAAGTTTTATGATTCTGATTCTCATTCTGCTTTTCCATCCCTTCATATTATAAACTCATTTGACTCCAGTTGCACTCTTTTCTTAATTTAATTTTGTCAGTTTGTACTAAATGAATTGACAGTTTCAAGTCCATTTTATTTTAATAATGATTTAACATGGCTTATTCTTACTTCTGGCTTAATGATACTCGAGTAAGTTTGCATAATGTAGTTTATGAATTACATTACATGATGTTATGACATCAACAAGCTAATTAAGAGTGAACTTTCTCATGATGCTGATTGTAGTATATTACGGGTGGGCAACGCAAGACAACAACTTGAAATACAGCTACTATTACATTCTCATTTGATTGCCAAATAGGCAGTTAGATCTCGGTGCCTGCACTGATTCCATATTAAAGTCTGTGTATTTGAATGCCATGTCATTAAAGTCCCTGTTGGTGTAATGGTCAGGCGTCCCAATACTTTTGTCCATAAAGTGTATGTTCTCCCATCAACGTATCAATATCTTAGCTCAGTTGTATGTTAGCCTATGTAGGCTACATACCTACAAATCATAAGAAGAAGTCAAAGGCACTGTGGGTGGCCTAGCGTCTCATGCAGAGAGAAACATAGTGGGTAAACCACAGCTGATTGATCATGTCACGGCTGACTGGATAGTTACGTTTTTTCTGCACAGTAAGCTGCACTTAGTCACCACATTATCATGATGCCTCTGTATCCACACTGATGTAAATTAACTGAAGATCCATAAAAAGAAACCCTCCAAAGCGACCAAAGTCTGGACCTTGGTGTCCTCGTGATTAGTTACAGCCATTCTCATATACCTCAGATTGAATGAGATTAATCACGTGCAATGCATTTAAATTATACATTTGCTCTATATAGATTTCCCATGCCTGTATGGGAACAACAGATGACTAAAAATGAGCAGTGTAAGTTCGGGATGCACCCTAAATTCCATGAGGAATTTGTCAATGTATCTAATCATACTAATATGAAACGCATAAAGAAAACGAAAAGGGGAGAGCCGTGACTTCACTAGCCTTTTCCTGTGACCTGTGAAGAATAGATCTGTAAGAAAGACTTGCTTTTGGAGTTTTTGCAATGTTTCTATTGGCTAGTTTCTAGGTTACTTTGCTCTGAATTACTTTCTGAAAAAGAAATCTCACTACTCATTACTTTACTATAGATTTTTATCCGTAGGTTTCAGACTAACGTGATTAAATGCTTGAGCACATTGATGATTGAGTTTACAGCAGTGGGATGTTTTTTTTCTGTCACAGGCAGCACAGGTGTGCACAGATTATGTGCGAAGAAAGACAAATAATTTACACTACATTTCTTTTTAAAATGCATCATGTCAAATAAATATTGTTGTCTTCGTGATACACGAGGGCCATAAATAACGACATTCAGTAACATTTTATTGTAAGGTTTGTTTCTTAATGATTAATTGACTATTAGCATGCAATAAAGGAATGGTATGTAGACCCATATTTGGAAGTAGGCTTAGAAATGTGATATAAAAGTATTTATATGATGTATTAAGATCTTTAGATTCTGTAAATTATTATAAATTATTCCTTGATGAATACATTTACAATGAATTCATTGCAGTTAAAAGACTGCAATCATTTCTGCATGTTCTTTACTTTAGAAGTTATTTCCAGGCCTTTTGTATGAATTTACTAACACAAAGTTATTGTTATTATTAAGTGTGAGTATTTTCCACCTTATTCATAGTCATTCAAAGTAAGTGTTACCCAAACTACAGTAACCGGTGGTAAGATTTTCTAGAATAATTCTGAGTAAAATAATAATTTGAGAGGAGTATTTGGTCATTTGTAATGGATTACTTATTTTAAGAAACTACTTTAACCCAGAAAAGCATATACAGAATTACCCATATCTTGCTAGTACTTGCTGGTACTGAAGCAGTGGGCTGCCACCAATGGGGGGCGCCCGGGGAGCAGTGTGTGGGACGGTACCTTGTTCAAGGGAACCTCTGCGGTGCCACTAGAAGGTCATGGGTTTGAATCCCAGCACTGCTAGTGGCACCACTAAGGTACCCGTGAGGAAGGTACCGTCCCACATACTGCTCCCTGGCTGCCCACTGCTTCACTTGGTGAATGGGTTAAATGCAGAGAATGAATTTCACATTGTTCACACTGTGTGCTGTGTCCCCTATAAGGGGCCACTTTACTTTTATTTCTTTTTCCAACAAACCCTACAAATGACTCATCAATGATGATTTTGGCTGGGCAGCGCATACCCAAAATAACACAACTATTTTAATGTGTGAAGAACACAGAAAACAGTGGTGGTCACCTGAATGGAATGACAATAAACGTAACTAGAGACTGGTTTCATTTCATTGATTCGTCCCTTCAAGGTGCACACCGAATGAAATGGAATGAAAGCTACTATTCATGCAATGTTAATACTTAACTTTCCCCCATGGATACAATTAGTAAGTGAACAAAAGAAACAACTGCATTATTCAACCCACTTGAAAGGTTGAAACAATTAGTGAGACATCAGGCCCTGTGGTCACAGGCATACAAAAGTAAAGACAAGGTCTGATTCCTTCACTCTTCTGCAGATTTGAAGGTCTATTGTCTATAAGAATTGAGTCAAGGCCTTAGATAAGACTGCTCCAAGCCACAAAAAAATACAAAAAACAGTTTTGGGTTTTTAATTGGCTGATAGTAACTACTGCCTCAATATAACACCACACAGCAGAAACTGCAATCCAGTATTGTAGAGGCTTTAGACAGAGGTGGGCATGAATATGTCAAAAAGTATCCCGCTTTAAATTACGAATACTTGCTCATCAAATAAATAAAATAGAAAGTGCTGGTGTGGAAAAATGTATTTACTGAAAATGAACACAAGATGACTCTGTTTCAGGCATTTAGCAGATTCAGCGTGAATTTACAATAAGTGTGACAGTAGAGTGAGCTCATTTCCTAGATCTCTACCTTGGGACAGACGTGTTTAGTATAAGAGAAAGAGAAGTGCATCCCCCATAAACAGCTTATAAAACACCATATTCTCCTTCATGTACCCCCTAACAGTACAACCCCATTCACACTGAGCTCAAAAGCAGCTTCCTTCCTTGGGATTCCTCTTCTTTTGAGGAAAAGACCTTACAACAAGTGCGCCAAACCAAACAGGATGCATCACGTGAGTTACAAATCACTGATTAGTTTCCATTCACCAAATACAAATGACAAAATACTCAAAAGGAATTCAGTACATATTTTACATACATTAAATTGAAATACTATTCATCTCTGGCCACAGATACAAAAGCCTACTCCCCTGCACTTCCCAACAAAATTGCTGAATGTGATGCAGTTTGTAGGGTGCTCTCCTCAGCAATCACAGCTTGTCTTCTCCACAGGTTTACCATTGAGCCCTCAAATTTGTACTCATGGTGTTTACTCAGACTGTGACCCAGCCGTCACAGATATTCACCCAGAAATCCAGCATGGCTCTGTTTTTTTTAAATAAATGCAGATCAAGCACATCTGCCTTGCCTTCTGCCTCATGCACATACACACCCACACACAACCCCCAACACATATAATACGTATCTATAAGTATATCTATATCTATATCTATATCTATCTATATATAGTATATTTGGGGTGTGTGTGCGTGTGTGTATATAAGGTAGTTATGCGCACACACACACACACACACACACACACACACACGTACACACACACACACACACACACATATATATATATACAGTGGTACCCCGCATAACGAACGCAATCCGTTCCAGCGGCGCGTTCGTTATGCAGGGAGTTCATTGTGCGAAACACAATTTCCCCTAGACTTCTATGGGAAATCGTGTAATCCGTTCCTGGTCGCCACGAAAAATCGAAAAAAATGACTAAAACATGAAGACACAGCACTGTTAATGGGGGGGAAACTAGTAAAACATTCAACAAAGCAGCGAATGATGTTAGTTTTTTTTCTTGGGGTTCACACTTCACAGAAACAAGGAAAAAATTTACAGTTTCACTCGCGAAAAAGTTGTAACGAGAATACCTTCAATTTTAACCACCAGTAGACACACAGACACCAAAAACACATCAAAAAAGGAAAAAAATGACACTAATGGGGAGAAACAACACAACATGATGCTTTGTCTTCATCTGAGACACATCTGGCCGTATTCAGCCATTTTTTTAACGTAAAACTCACGTGCGACGTGCGGTTCGTTGTGTGAAACGGGGGCGGTGCACGCGTCGAGGGCGGTGTTCATTATGCGGAACATTCTTTCTGTGAGGCGTTCGTTAAGCGGGGTACCACTGTATATATATATATATATATATATATGTATAGATATATACATATATATATATATATATTAGACCAACTCCTTCAGTGACAAATTAAGAATCTGAGACTCGCCTTCTGAAAAATATACCCAGAATGTATTGTTTCAGGCTAACGTCCCTTGGAGGCCTTGAGGCCTTGCCTACCTTACGGGAGGATAGTTTTATTTGACACTGCCTTGGGCGCTGCATATTCAGGCAAATCATTCTTGAACTCTGTCATGGTTTCAAACACATAACAAGAGGCATGAATAGTTAAGAAATCGGCCCTTTTATTTGGTTGCAAATCCAGTTGAATAAAAGCTGTGCTTGAATGACTGTGTGAAATATTAAAAACTAAATCTTCCCTGTTGTTTTTAGAAGTAGGACACCGGTAGTGAAATAGGACAACTTGCCCTGAAATAAAACAGCTAAAATAGAGAACCTCTAACTGCTTTACTTGTTGAAAAGAAATGGATGAGAAGAAGCTCACTGACTGCACTAGATTGACCAGCACTGCTGCATTGTGCATAGCATGTATGCTGTCATTTGAATATCATATATCCATTTCTGAGGTTTTTGAAAATGGATAAATGATATATTTGGCCCTATTTGAAAAGACTACATTTTGTGGTGAATGGAGCAATATAAATGGTCCACAATTACTAGGAATTAATGTTAAGTATCTCTTTTCTCCCATAAAGTCACTGTTAGAGCGGAGACCATATATATAGGTCCAGTAATGTGAGATGGGAGTGCATTCCTTAAATAGTGCCTTTACAGCTAGCTCGTACACCTAATGATCTCACACAATATTTATTTCCTGGCTTTTCCAGGGTTTGCCCACAGTTAGGTATACACTAGCACTGCACTGGAGAAAGAAAATGAGGTAATCAATACACACAAATAAGAGGAATCTTCTGGAGAGTACTCCATCATTCTTTGTATTAGCTGGGCTCAGCTGTGGATGCCCTGTATTGACATGCTTAACTTTCACATATTGCCTGTGATCTATGGACTTCAGAGAGAAACAAGCATTCTTTATCTGTGTAAGCAAGGATGCTCCTTGCAACAGGCCAGCCTTATCTTAATCTTCCCATAAAGCTACAACAATGTTATCAATGCCACACAAATATAAAGCAGTGACTAGTCGGTATTTAGAGACTTAAGAGATCTAGAGTATTTGTTTTTTCAGCTCCGTGCTGCTAATGCAGGTGATTTATACTATTGCACTGTACTCGCCGGACATGTTGCTGAATTTGAATGGCATTTCTTGGCATCACGAACGGAATTACCAGCTGGTGAGTTGGAGCCATGCACATTATTAAACACCGATATGCGCCAAACAGATATGAGTCTGACACAGAGGGATGAGACACGTAGGCCATGAAATGCTCCTGTTCTGTTCCCCGTGCAGAAACAACAAAGCTTTGAGGCTTCTTATCATAGCCCGTGCTTTCTTTGATGATAATGTTTCAAAATCAAACATGGACCGCATCAGGATTTCTCCGTCCACCAGACAAAATGCCAGCAGATAACAAAAAGAATATACTAATGATCAGGAAAGGGCAATGCACCATAGTGAAGATCACAGTGCTACAGAACCGCAGAACTTCTTTTGACTACTTCAGAGAGAATTGAAAACTTACAGTGATGTTACATCATATCTGACTGATAAGCTAGGCAAATACAGTGAGCCCCAATTATACACGTCCTGTGAGTTCATAATGCAAAGCAGTTAGATTAATGAACGCTGATGAAGACAATAAGTAAAAGTCGGCAAGGACGTCACTGCTTCTGGATTACAAGAAAGACCACTAGCTCCTAACCTAGTTGCTAATATTAATCTTTTCATAAATCATCTGTATGGGTGTAAAGATAGCAGACAGATCTTTTATCCATACATTTCCGTTCTCTTTTTTCTACTGTTTGATCAAACAGCTTGATTAATGGCCAGTGATCAAGACAACGTGATAAAAATTGTGATAAAAGTGGGCATGGTATCTGTTATACATGAGGAGGGAACAAGGTGTTTTGTTGCAACCACTAATTATATGATGATATTCATGGTATTGATATGGATGTGAGGATCAGTCTTATATCTATCCTTTACATTTTGTAATGATTTGATTAAACAGTTTCTTCAATGAAGCTGTGTGATTAATGACCATGGATAAAGACAATAGAACTTGGCGAAAGTGAGGGCAGAAGTGTCACAGCCTTTTTTGCATAAAATGATTTTTGGATTTTGAGGGGGAATTCTAGCTGTGAACCGGGTTGCTATTTTTATCATAGTCATAAATGATTTATATAAACAATGTAATGATTTATGACTATTATATCTATATGAATTGATCTCTTATCTAAACATCTTAGTCCTATTTTACTACAATTTGAACAGTATGATTCAACAGTATCATTAAGAGTTTAACATGACATATGTGGATGCAGAGATGTTCATTTGTCTTGGCCTATCCCTTTAATTATTATCAAAATTGTCCTTATTTTCAGTTATTGTATTATCAGATATTTCTTGCTATTGATTGGTATGGATCAAAGTTTGGTTCCGGAGGACCAGAGTCCTGCACAGTTTGGAAATTTCCCTGCTCAAATATGCCTACCAAACATGGAAATTAACTGATGAGTTGAATCAGTTGTGTTTGAGCAGGAGAATTACCAAACTGTACAGGTCCAGAGTTTGAGAACCTCAGAGAAGATTTTTTAGCTCTGATCATGTGATTGATTTTTAACAGGCCTGTTGAGACCATGTGGTGCTGCTTTTAAGTTTAGGCCTGATAAAGGCCAACTAAACATTTTGATTTATGATTGACACGACTTAATAAATTCAAGCGCATGCTTTAAGTGCATGAATTATTGCTGGTGTCTAACTTCATACTGATGTGAGTGCTCCTCTTTACTTGTTGTGGTGGTGGTTGAGTTTTTTAGGTCATAATTTACCTTTTGCTTGGATTAGACTGTATCCAATTCAGTCATTTTGAGTCAAAATGAAAACTGTGTCCAAAGACGTCATAGTTTTCTTTATACAGGGGGTAGATACGAAATGTTCTTGCATTACTAGAAGGAACAGTGGCTGTTAGCATAAATGTTAAAATTATAGAATCCATTGTTCTATATGTAGGGATTTTTGGATAGATGGCTTTTCTTTTATCCATACATCCCAGTGCAACTAGTTGATTATCTTTTGTAAAATTAATGCCTAGTGGTCAAAACAATGTGTCCAAAATGCTCTAAATGTGTGCATCAATATTCAGTAATTAAACAGGGCCATCACAACATCACAATTTGTGTTATACAAGGTGATTTTTTTTTTTTTGCTACTTTGCTTGCAAATATTATATTATTTGTAAGTGCTCTATATAAAATAATGAATATAATGTTAATAACTGATCAAACACTTAAAAGTAGAGGTGGTTACTGCTTGCATTAAAGGATTCTCTATAGATGTAAGGACTGAGGTTTGTCATCTATAAATTTCTGCTGTATTCTGCCACTGTTGTACGTTTTGCCTGAGGCCCTGAATGTGTTAGACTGAAAGAGTGAAGGTGTCGCTTGACTGAGTGCATCTTATCCAGCACCAGTGTGTGAGCTAACTGTGACCGCAGTGATATGCACATCCCTCAACATCTCCATCCACTGCCCTCAGTCCATGGAGCTGATCTGCACATCGGGAGATGGAAAATATTCAGAAAAAAATAAAATAAAAATGTGCTGAGATTGTTCGGCCAGACCACGAGCCAGGCCTTGTCACCTTGCGCAAGGTGCAGAGAGTAGAATTGGGCGAGTAAAAATGAGAAGTGACAGGATATTGATTTGCTTATCGCCACACTGCAGACACACCGGAGTGGAGGGAGAGTGGGGGGTTGGTTATCAGGCGTCCACGTCTGATAGAGAGGGAGCGAAAGTGAGAGAAGGGGGTGGGGGGGGGGGGGGGGATAAAAAAAAAAAAAAATTTCTCACCTGATTGGT
>JBBPCZ010000034.1:6203232-6215131 GCA_037974445.1 Brycinus macrolepidotus
CCCCCCCCCCCCCCCCCCCCCCCCCCCCCCCCCCCCCTCCCCCCCCCCCCCCCCCCCCACAAAAAAAAAAAAAGATTTCTCAACTGATTGGTTAGCTTCATTTTGGGCTCCACTTGCTTGGCGTGTGTAGTCCTGACAGCCATGCACTTTTACAGTAAATGAAAGGGAGCTTTCTGATGTGATAAGATTATTCGCCTATATACTGTAGATGGAAAATAAAAAGGCTGTTATCTCTAAAGAGGATTTGTCAATATTGCCTGCAATTAGGTGACTTTTAAACATTTTGCACGCTGTTTTCAAGGAGAAAAAGGTTGCGAGTGTATTAAAAAAAAAAAAAAAGAAAAGAAAAAAACTGTGTCAGGAATAAGGCCAAGACATAATTTTAGCAGTGGTGTGTGAGAGAGAGTTCAGCAGCACTGCGAGTGAGATCAGTTATAGTTCATTTAGGTCAGATCCAGCGGAACGCAGTCAGACAAGCCTCATTTACATACTCTAAAATGGATTCAGTCTTACTTTACTTTGATCAAAAAGAAAAGAAAAAAAAAAACTGGCATAACAATGAGACTGAGAAAATAGACCTGGTTGAACGCTTCAGGTGTTCTCTCTAATCAACGTGAAATGGAAAATGCATTAGATCAATATCGTGCCAGTCTGTGGGCTACTAGTTATTTAGCTATTTGTGTGGGTTTTTTGCATTCCACCAAAACAAGCTGTACATAAACAACATTAAGAGCGTGCGACTGCAAAATTGGGGCCTCCACAGGTGTTTCGGTGGGGGGGGATGACATCCATAATGGATGACGTGCTTTTTTAAATGCAGTCTGGAAGAGCAGAAGCATGTGACTGCTGGACAACAGGAACTCATTACCCAGCCCTTTCACCCATGGACTCCCTCGGCTCTTCTCGTTCATTTTCACTTCCCATTTGTTTGATAACAAATAGTGGTTCAAAGCCCAGATGGGGAACGATACCATTAATAAAACCTCTCCTTCATAAGACGTGGCCCCTCTCGGAAGGAAACTTGCGGTCAGGTCATGATAGATCTCAGCATTGGTATGCTATAGGGCTCCGACAGTCTTTCCTGCACTTGTCAAAATAAAGAAGAAATTCTGTGAAATGAAAAAGGAGACCACCCCCCACCCCATGCGCTGTCAGGTGATTAACTGACACAGGTTGCCTGTCCCATTAGGATCATTATGATGAAAGTGCATGCATTAACGACCTACTCCAACCTACCGTTTGTGGGGAGGGAAAGAACAAGCTCGTGATTAAAAAAAAAAAAAAAAGGAGTCATCAGAATCTGTAATTTTTACTCTGAATGCATACTTTTCAAAATAGCAGAAAAGGTTATGAATATTATTATAAATGAAACCACACTGTAGCGCAAAACAAATCCAGGCTGATTGTATTTATCAGTCTTGCCAACAGTACTTTTCATCTGCCTGATTATTATCTGTATTGAAAATAGAGTAAGAAAAAAAATGGAATGCCTTCTAGCACAGTTTTACAAGTTCTTGGTTCAAAGTAAAAAAAAAAAAACCTCCAAAGTCTTACTCTCTGAGATTCAATGGTGTGCTTTAGGTCAGAAGGCTACTGCAAGACTTTTGGAGGTTTTTATACATTAGTTTTTTTCTCTTTTCTGAGGGAAACCAAATAGAAAATGTAAGAAAATTAATAAGAATCAGATTTGAACTTTGTTCTCAGGGCATGCCCTAGTGTTTGCCCTCACATAAATGATGCGCCTTCCTGGTCCTTGAATGACCAAGTGTCCTTCTTCTCACAAATGTGGCTTTGAAATGAAACTCACAATACAAATTCATTGCTGAAAACTCCAACAAATTAGTGGCTACTGATGTGGAATTCTTACAGGAGAATTTTCAAGAAGTTCATCGCAAAAGGGTGAGTATCCATTTACTGGGAGACAAAATGTGAGGCATGATAGTATTTGCCAGAATGTCATATTTGTCTGTAAGTGCCTCAGACCTTGACAAATACCTGGATCAGACACTTCTGAATACCCAAACACATAGCAAGGCTTTATTAGTCTACCACGCCACATGGCTCCATCTTCACAGGAGAAAAGGGTGAGGATTTTTTGTAGCGCTTCCAGCCCTCAGCGGCAAAGTTCATGTTTTTACAAGATTAATCTTCAATATATGTGTCATTGAGACAATAGAGTTGTCAGCCTATTTAAAAATCTTGAAATTGATCCCTTAACGATTCCGTTAATAGAAAGATCTCAGGGACACAGGGGAGAGAGAGGGAGGGGAGGGAGAGGGCTGATTAAAATGTCTTCATTTACTTAACTTGCAGCGATTTTTTCAATTAGAGCATCTCCAGGCAGAGGAGAGGTAGGGTAGGGTTAAAACTGGAGTTGGGGATTAGGAAAAAAAAAAAAAAAAACGACAGAGCGACGAGTCCCTGAAATTAATAGGAGGAAATGAAGATCCCCACACATGCAAGAAGTCTCTTTCACACAGTTTATCACTGCCACTTCCAAACTCATTGGTGTCACTCAATTTAATGCGGAGAGAGTCTTTATCACGGCCCTATTTGCTCCTGTCCGCCGTGCTGTGGCTTGACAGTGTGCCACATGCAGTCCTCAAAGAGCATGGAGCCCAGAGCCTGAATCTGTCAAAAAAAAATAAATAAAAATAACATGAGACATCCTGTGCCCCCCTCCTACCATCCGTCCCCATTACCATAAAATCCACTCGCTCATGAGAAACCATTAATGCAGCGTCTTATTAAAAACCTATCAATACATGTGCTGCCATTCCACTAATGGGCAGGAATTCCTCTCTGTTAAGTCCGGACTTGCGTCTCCACTCCAGGCTAATGAGAGCCATCCTTCAGCATCTCTTTGGGCTAAATCACCTTTATTTGTATCTGCCCGCTCGCGCTGGCGGTAATTTATGGAAGTGTGCGCTATGGGAGACGCATTAGTACTGGCCTGAAGGGCCGTGCTTACAGGGTGATTCAGTTCCATGCCGGCCTCATGGCGAGCTCTTAATTGTTCTTTGCTGGAGCCCCGGCAATAAAAGGAGAGGGTGGGTGGTGGTGGGAGGGGGTGCCCATGCTGCCGCTGATGAGGCGATGTTTTGCCAAAGTTTATTTTTAATGCCGAGTCAAAGGGAGGACACTCGCCGGTCCGTGCCTTGCAGGAGTTTGCCCTCTGGCTCAGGGGAGGAATTGGATATTGCTCTATCAATCTGAGCATTTTACTGCTCCTGCTCTCCAGCCGTGAGAAATGTGGGGGTGTAGTTACACTTGCGTTTACAGTGCGAGGCTGAGGCAAAGCTCGGCCTCTATAAACTTCGCCTGGAGTCAGCAAGGCTAAACGGTAAAGTCGGAGAGATGCTCCCAACATCACAAAAATGACACAGCCAATCTGGTGGCAAAGGCTAGATGTTTGCAGCTTAGAACAGATTCCTGCATTTGCTAATACAAGCAACAGCTGAATAATTTCTCACTTTTATAGGTCAAAAAGCTGAAGAGCAATGTAATGCACTGCTGTCTGGTCACAATTTACGTAATAATGACTTATCCCCCCTGTTGCATACATATGCTGTAATATGCTAAGTTATGAATGTCTTTATGTCCATTGATATAACAGTGTCATGATACCCTTACCATTACCATTCACTGCTTATTGTTCTGCTGCGATATTATCGATAACTAGAGGAAAGTAATTTAGCATTCACCATCCTGATGCTGAATTCATATTTAGTCAGTATGTTTTTTTTTATTGCTTTTGTTCAGATGTTGTTCTACCATCATCCTGGAAGGGACTTGCCTCTTACTGGTAAATGTTCAGGAAAGACGAGAGTGAGCCAAGCTTGCATAGGTCCATGGCAGCTGAACCACAACTCCAATCTTGCCAGTGTCACAGAGGATTTTACTGGGAGACTGAACTCTTCTAATCACTGTTGGGAGCAAAGAGGATGTTGGCATATTTTGTAGCAATGACGTTAAAGGAAATTGAAGTGGCTTTCCAATGCCTCACCACGCAAGACTGCAGCTTCTTCCTTAAAGCCAATTTGTGCCACCACTGGTGACTCACTGAGCAGTTACAGCAGGAGTAGCAACTTCTTGTGCCCTGCCACAGCCACCGTCCCCCAGTCACTGGCTGCTCTCAACCAATCACTGGCAATGGAGAGTGACATCATTGCATTTTTGGGTAGCATCAGGTCTCTGTCTTTATTCTGCCGAGGTGAGTCATGATGATGATGTCAGTAGTTTCCAGCCCTGAAGTGTTGGTTGTGACACTAGCATTGTGTTTCTAACATTGGGCACAAAAGATACTTGTCAGCTCACTGATGTCCATATCAAAGACAATCCAAGTATTTTTTCATTATATTTATAATTATATTATCACTATATTCATAATTACATTTGGTCATTTGGTCAGATGGGGCTATTGATTCTTAACAAACTAATAAAAAGATATCAATTTGATTGTGGATGATAATGGATGGAAAGTACATATAATAAAATAAATATAATAAACATAATTGCAAACTACCCACTTATCTCTCTCTTATAAAGGATTTTTACCAAGATATAACTATGCAAAGTTTCATCACTTTGGACAAAAAGTTCAGTAACACTTAACTCAAACCCTGCTGTATATTACAGACATAACCATGCTATAAACATGTCATGGTAGATGCCATATGCTGTCATGAGTTGTCATAAATGTCCATTAATATAACAGTATCACGATACTACTGCCATTACATGTTTATGAGATGAGTATGTCAGTGTTATATAGAAGGATTCAAGTAAAGTGTTATCAAAAGTTCTCTAGTCCTTTTCTTATCATGCAAAATGTAGTTTTTGGACATGAACAAGCTAAGAGTGACTGTGTTGTCTCACTTTCAGATCAACACCTCAAAATGTTTTTAAAGTAATTTATTTTACCTTATTTGAAATTGCCAGTTGACCTTAATGCTGCATTTACTTTTTCGCAGAAATGGTCCTGTTACATGATTGCACATTAAAGACAGCAATGTTCTTCCTTTTTGTATAATATCACTATTTCAGTGACAAGGTTTTGTTTCAACAGAGCATGTCCAAGCTTGAGAAATATAGAGAAGACAGAAGACCTGTGTTTCATGCTAATAAAGGAGTATATATCTATAGAGGTCTATATCTATAGTGAGTTTTTCTATCTTGTCTATGTATTGCGGTCAGTGTGGAGGGACAATGGGGGAATCTCACTTAAACTGTCAACAACAACCACCTAAATAGTACTCTAAAGAGGAACTGTGTAAAAACTGGCAGCAAAAAGAAGTGTAAAAGAAAACAAGCCATGGCTCTGACAGAATCCAATTACTCAGCTTGATGGCTGCTTCAACATGGTGGCCCGGCCTACAGTAGGCCTGGCTAGATTCATGCATGCTCTCTTGAGATCCTCATAGGCCAAAAAACAAAGCAAAAACTAGCAAATAATAGCTTTTGTGTTATAGCTATTGCAATCATCATCTGCCCTGAAACCGTTACGATCCGGGAGAGTAAGGAAGAGCTGCCTGCCAAACGGTGGAAAGGAATGCACTTTGAGATACACAGTAGATGGCACAGTCCTGGACTGGTGCCAAGTGCACATCTAAAGCATCAAAAATCATTGGCATGCTGAGTCAGGTGCCAAAACACATACATTATACATCTTCCTGTGATGCCTGTCTGAGCGGAGTTTTTTTTTTTTTACCCTTTCCAATGCGTCACACTCACAAACACTCGAGGAAAGCAGGGAGCATCAGAGAGTTGAATAGGAGGGAGGAGCTGGTGCTCTATGTCTGGTCCAGGGACAAGTTACAGAAGGAGAGAGAGAGAGAGAGAGAGAGAGAGAGAGATAAAGCAAGGGCTGGTGGGTGCATACGCTGGGGGGCAGCATTGCAACACAGAGGGTCTACACTATTAGCACTGACTAAGAGGTAGGTGGGCTATCTGTGGGGGCTAAATTAGCCATCTATCAGTCAGGACACATTAGGGGTAGGGACGCGCAGATGTGGAAAAACAGGTTAAGCTGACATTGGTGGGGAAGATTATGGGGATGTGTTTCCTAAGTAACTTCCCAGGTTTGTCCTCGCCAGTGAGCAGCACTGACAGAGTGTTTTATTTATTACTGCATAATAAGCTGATGGAGGTGCGAGCGTGGCTAGCAGGCTCTCATTAAGCAATGGGCATTTTATTTTTAGAAAGGAGGGTGCAAGGCAGCAACAAAAATGACAACTTGCTTTAATACAAAAGTGACAACCTGCGATAAAGTGTAACAAAATAACAGCGAGTGAGCAGACACTGGTTTTAATGATCATCCCTCTGAGTAAGCTCCAGTCTACATACAAAGTTACAGATGTAGAAAAAAGAAAACAAAAAAAAAAAGCTAACTTTCTTTAAATCAGTGTCTTCTATGCCCATAATTACAAAGAGCGCCATCGCGGTTCTCGGATTGAGGGATGGCTGTGCTTATGTTGTGCTGACACGTATAGCTTTCACTCCCCGGAAACATTTGTCGCGGTTGTTACCACTAACGTATGTAAGGCAGTTAATGCTCACAGATGAGAGAAAACCCTGGGTGATGGGCCATAAAATCCCAAAAAGCATAAAACAAGGCCCAAATGGATATTTTGGGAGCGCGAGCTCACTAGGCACATCACAATGCGTCCTCCGAGCCTCATTGCCTCCAGTAAATGTCACACAAAACACATAATATATCGCAACAGTAAACATGTGCCGCATATTAACACACCAGCTCCAATTTACTGGACATCAGTACCAAATTAACTTGCATATTATCGCTGTCATTTACTGGTGTTGTGTCTATAAATTGCATCCCCTCATTTGCATGGCAGGGAGATGCTTGTCACAATAGATGGAGTGTGCGGTGGAGGGGTGGGGGGGGAGGGTTGGGGGTGTGTGTGGCGGGGAGGGGGGGTGGGTGGAGGGGATTGAATGAGCAGCGTGTGTGGTGATTGCTGGTCAACCTGTGGCTTTCTTCCGTTCTGGTGGCCCTGCTCGATGCTATTCACTTCGGCCCCTACTCAGAATGACTAAATCCTCACGTCAAGCCTTCTAGAGCTCCACATCCTCGCTGGAGAAGTGGATTCACACCTGCTTTGAAGTGGCCCCTGCACGGTTTGGGCCACTGGGATTGATCTATGTCTGCTGAAAGCCTAAAAGTCTCAATGCCCTCTTTGTTGCTTTGTTGGAGAATGACCGTTACGAGTCGGCTGACATCATTCAAGCTTATATATACCCTCTACACACATACTTTACATAAAAACACTTTAACAGAGGTGACAGAAATACATAGATTTTGTACTGATGTAAAAGTGCAATGTAAAAATCATACAATGAAAAAACAATTTTTGAAATAAAAAGTTGAATGTAGCAAACACCTTTAATGTTTCAGTGCATGCCACCCATTTCCCAGTCCATACAGACTATACGAAGAAACTAAGCTGCGCTGCTTCACTGAACAGCTTCACTGTTCTTGTGTCTTTGTGTCATAAAACCAACATTAGTGAGTGTTGGTCATTAATCTGATCAAAAATAGGAAAGGGCTAAGGCCATGGATGGGAGCAGCTTGCTCTGTTCACAACGCTGCCTATTTTACTATTAGTTGAATTATCACCCAGATTGCTGCATTCAGAGGCCATTACCATCCTGCAGGCAAGTTCTCTCTTCTCTTCTCTAATAAATAAACGATTTTAGTCAGTGGCCTCTCATGTCCCTTTCACTCCTTTTGCACTTGCATGTAGGTGTGCAAACAAGCACTCGCGAATAAAAAATATTGAGAGATTACTGGCCTTTTTATTTTTCGTGTCACATCTGTTAGACTTTAGATCTGTTAGGAATTTGCTAAAAAGCTAAAGTTAAAAAAGTTAGTCTTGAGTAAAAAAAAAACTCAGCTAAAGTACAGATGCTTGAAAATCAGACATAAGTTCAGCAACAGAAGTATTGCACTTTGTTACTTTCCACCTCTGCAAATAAATAAATGCATAAATAAATAAATAAATCTTGTGCTACATGTCTGCATGCTGGCACAGATACAAACTGACTCAGGCTGACATGGCTTGCCGTAGCCGTGCTGATGTTTGTCATAAACCCAGTTAGTAGGTCTCAGCGGAGGGGATGGGCCTGCTCTTTCCGGGGCTAATTGAAAAAGATAGACAAGCTTGTTTAATAGTGCTAGGGGAGGAGGCATGCTGACATTGCCGAGATTAAATTGCAGTCCACTGAGTGATTGAGGTTTCTAATCCCATCTAATGCACGCGTGGATACTTTCATACTTAAATCTGCCGTCTCAAACACCGTCTCCCTACCCCTTAAAAAGCTTTAAGTAATAGGAGGCAATGAATTAGATCACATGAGAAAATGTAGGATGATTTAATGGAAGGCACGGCGCAATTATTGCCCCTGCTCTATTATTTCTTTTTTTTCGTCAGATAATTAGATTTAATTATTCAAATCCATCTCTAATCTGCTTTCCTCATTTCCCCCTGAAATTAATAATATGGATGCTTTCTCTTTCTTGTGTAATCTCCATATCTGTAGGCATTCCTGGGTGCAATTTCTGTCAGTGGAAGATGCTGTCTAAGGTAAACATGGCCAACAGACAGAAGCAGTCGGCTCCTTAATAATAAAAAGAAGGAAAAAACAGAAGGGAATGCGTGGATGTGCACGTATGCTGCATTGTATGCTGCGTTGATGAATATGAGCTCTGTGTCTGAATAAACCTAATAAAGATTCCAGCGCTTTTGCAGGGTTACTGCATTCACGGACCCAGTTATAAGGGTGTAAATGACCCTAATTATTGGATATGCAGGGGAGAAAAACATGTCAGGGTTGTTAGGAATATATCTTTAAAAAATTCAACAGATATTTAACAGCCCTGGGGTATTCTATAACAAGCTCCATCCCTTGAAGGTTGCCATGGCCTTCAGCAAGGCTGCTCTGGGGATGTCCTAATATATAAAAGATAATGAGGAATTATGTATCATACCTGTGGCATCAGTTATCAGACTCAGGCCGGTGCACCAGGGGTCATGGCTTAATTCCGAGGAGGCACCTTGTTAAAAGCAGTAATTTTAAATCCCTACTGGATAAAGGATAATTAGATGTTAATCAAGATATGCTGTAATCTGTGGGACGCACGGGACTGGAAGCTTAAGCGCTCGCGCAGCCTCTCCGTGTGATCATGCCATACGGAACCAAAAATGATCAGCCATCCCTGCGCAGCCAAGGGAGCGTTTTTTGCCTTGCATTTCCGGTTCCAGACCGTTTGAGGAAATCCTCTGTGCTTGGCACGCAGGGGAACAAGCACGGGCCATCTTTGAGTTTTTTAAGCTGCTCTGAACTTCACCATGTACCTTTCACCAAATCCCTTACTAATTGTTTCCGTCTCCTAGGTAGCGTGCGCCCGCTTTGATGTTCAAAACCCCCCTTCCTCACAAAGGAGGCTGGCTGCGGGAGCAGAGGAGGAGGCAGATGGGCCGCGACAGGATGCGGCGAACCTGACGTCTCTCTTCCCCTTTCAAGTGCTCCAGTTCAATCAGCCCTCACCACACAAGCTGTTGTGGAGCACCTTTGAAATCAGAACGTCTGCACAATAGTCTTGACTGCTAATGACTTCTTGTAAAGTTCCAAAGCCGCTCTGATTACACACCCTAACAAGCGCGGATGAGGACACATATGCCCGATGCGCGGGCACACCCGTGCCACTTCGGCAGCACTCATAAAAGCAACATGAGGATGCTAGTAAACAATTAATATGTTAATTCCGGGAGTCAATACCAAAGCAATGGAGATGCAGGTGCAGGGCTGTGCCTAAAATGGCTGGTTCAAAAAAAAGAAACCTCCCTTTTCATGCTCTGTTGAAGACTGTACTTTGACTGCAGATACTGTGTGTATACCTTCAGCCACCCCCTCCCCCCACGCCCTGCTTCAGCATTAAAGGAGAAAGTCAATATACTCACTAACCTCAAGCTACTGACCCAATGAGTGGCTCCACCAAATGAGCTTTGTGCACGGCAAGCTACCAGCCTTGTCTTGGGTAGTGGAGCAGCAGAAACAATTCTGCCTTAGTCGTATTATACTAGGTGTGACCTACCATCCAGCTCAATATCCCACCTCAGCACATCAAATCCACATGATTTCTCATGTCCAGCCACTGAACCATATAATGTGGATGATATGATTCAAGGGAGTGAAGATGAGATTACTGAATTGTTCTCCACTGATCCATCAACATCTGTCCTATAGGTCCGTTCTTTTGAAGTCGTCTCAAACCTCCCGTCGGCACACAAACAGCTCACTGCCATCTTAGAGGAGTAATATTATGTAATGAACAAGCTCGATCCCGGAACCAAACTTTGTAGCGTTTCACGGTTGGACTTCCACAGAGGCCGGGTAACACTGCAAGAAGGTACGAAGGAACTAATCCCTCTTGAGAATGAATAAGAAGTGAGAGTTATCACGCTGGAGTCCGTGAGCCGAAGGAGCAGGAATCAAACAAGCAGGTACTAGGACGAAATGTGGCACCTTGAGTTGTCTGCCTTGAAAATAGCCTAATGCAGCAGGCTGCCTCTAAAGTGGGAGAGTGCACTCCCTTTCCAGTCCAGAGCTTCAAGGACTTTCCTAAGTTGGGTGGTGGTGGTCAAAGAAGCGGATGTATGGAGAGTGTGTGTGCATGTGTGTGTGTGTGGGTGTGTGAGAGAGAAAAAGAGAGAGAGAGAGAAAGGCCACGAAAGAGTGTGTGTTACCTGCTGTACTCAGCACTAAGGGGTTCAAAATTCCAGTCTTAAGCTGATAACCGAGTCAAGTGAAAGCGCTTGTCGAAAGGTTGCGAAGCCCCCCCTTTTCAGAACTGGGAGAAGTGCACAAGTAGATCCGGTGCAAATAGTAAGCCAACATCAGCTTCTGCCTCCTTCAAAGCCCACTCTCATCTGAGTGACCATCTTCCTCATGAGCGAGGTACTGTAATTCCAGTACTGAGGGAGCTTCTCAGTCCTGGTGGCTGAGTTAAATGGGAAGAGTTTGACTCAAAGACAGGTAAAAGGTCTCCGCTATCTATATCTCATCTGAAAGCCTTCATCTTCTGCCGAAGCAAAGACGCACAATAAAATACGAATGTCTTAAGTTCAAGGACAGCTGTCATTTTCACTGCGTCGCTGCAGTTTTTTGGGCAAGTGGCAGCGAGCCGTGAGAAGGATTGTTTAGTTTTTCTTGCAGTATCCTTTTTTTTTATATTGTTTATTTATTTATTTGGAAAGATAAATGAAATATCTCAAAGCCCTCACAATTTCACTTACACAGCTTTGAGAGAAAGGGGTGATTGATGTTAAGAGCAAACAAATTGCTCCTATGTTTAGATGTCAGGCTCAGGTAGCAATAGGTGACAAATGTGAGGCGTTTACTGTGGTGTTGGAGTGGGCTTTTCTCAAAATCATAGCCTCAGGTTTGAAGTCAGGCCTCTTTAATACAAAAAAGAAAAACCCATTGTAACGGTGCAGGTAAATTGTGCTCATACTGGCATTATTTCACTCTCTCTAAAATTAGCAAACCTGCTAAATTATCTGATATTTGATATTACAAGCATCATGACTTGTGGCATTTCCTTTGAAATGGAACACATGTTTACAACACACAATTAACCTTTTGGACTCCATGGACGCAATTTGCGTCCATTTGTGTTACCTTTAGTCTAAGACTCATAACTCGGGACAGGAGTAACACCCATGTATGATACACATATCACTGAAATCGAGAAGACTTACCCTATACGATCATCTTAGTCCCGTGTTTGTGCAATAAATTACTCCAGAGTAATCGTGTGCGCAAAAGAGAGTAAATTTAAAGGGTTTCCCACAAAAAACACACTGCTGAAACTCCATAA
>JBBPCZ010000034.1:6216426-6230531 GCA_037974445.1 Brycinus macrolepidotus
CTTGTTAGTTTCAAATCAAATAATTACATAAATAAGTAGCCCTGGGTCTTCTAAAAAAACAACATAAGGCATGAATGCCTAGCTTATGGAATTAAAATGTTATAGCCCAACAAATAAAGGGATGCAAAAACGCTCAAAAATGGCCCGGAGTTCAAAGGGTTAAAACAAATAAAGTAACTTTACAGAAGATGTTTAAACTCTAAATGTAAGTTAAATGTCATTTTGGACAATTTATGTAATGACTCCATGTAATGAGTAACTTGTATTCAAATTTTATATATATATATACATTATATACACTACAATGTGTGTGTGTGTGTGTGTGTGTGTGTGTGTAAAAAGAAAAACAAAAACAGAGATAGAAGGTTGTTTTATAGCTCATAGCAAGTCATCCAAAGCACATCCACAAGTCTGGACCACTTTAAAGAAGACCTGGATGATTTTTAAGTAGGTTGAGGGTTGGGAGAAGTTTTAGGGGTGTATTTACAGAAACGGTGTGTGTGATTGTTGACTTATAGCTTCAGTTTTGACAGTTCCAGTACTAAACTGTAAAAGCAAAATTTGGACATTAAACATTGGTTAGTTGACTACATGTGGGGTAAGTAGAAAATTGTGTTGAAGTGTAATTTGACTTTTAGCTGAACTATACCTTTAAAAATAACTAAATCTGTCTACACTGTTTTGTATATAATTAATGAATAGTAAGTCTTAGATGTTTGAAGCTGGACAGTTACATGTAGACAGATAAGAACATATAAAACAGACATTAGATGCTTTGCATTGCATCATAGCATGCCCTAATAATTCTGACCAAAGTTAACAATGCTTTGATACAGCCGTTACTGTAAAACATTAATTACTGAGTTTGAACAAGACATTATTTTTGGTGCTTTTCCTAAAAGGACAGAAATGCTCCATTAATTTCAGGCTCCCAGGCAGTGAATTCCAAAAATGTATAACGGAAGGACAAACTGACCCAGGGATGTTCTGCTCAATGTGACCATGAGATTGCATAATGAACAGTTATGCTGATAACGTAAATGTGTGACTAATAACACTACTCCTGAGAGTTTAGTGCAGTTTATGAAAGTAGAGTATCGACCAATTAAATGTGTCCACTAAGGAGCTTGAGACAAAATTACAGATCTGATCTAACCTGATGCCTTTCTTAATGCCTGTCCTTTACATCACGCACCTATAAATGCAACCAATAAATTGTACTGGATAAAAATGCGGCAAAAAACCTTTCTTGAAATCTGATTTAAGAGAAAGAATGGACTTTATCTGCAATAATCCTTTCCTTACATTCCCACAGTGCTTCACACATAAACAAGCCAATGTATTTCAATCAAGAGTGAAGAGTGTGACCTATAAAACTCATTTGTAGGTAGAGCAGGAAAGAGTATATAGAAACAAATAGAAGAGGTGATTTTAACTTCACCCAGTTGTAATTAAAACCTTTAAGAGACATTGGAAGCTGCAGCAATGTAGTTTTTTCCAGTCAAGCCTTCTCCTCTGCAGTACAAGAAATTGTTCTGTAGAGAGATGTAGGTACTGAGACTATAAGTTGATATATACAGTATAATTGTTCAAGATCAAGGGGTTTAAACTATCAGTTTTAATTTCCACCTTTTGATATTGAATTCCATTTTTTACAAGATTTCATATAGGTACAGTCTGATGCAAAAGTCTGAATACCCCTGGTCAAAAAAATATTTTGCCAAATGAAAATAAGTTAACACATTCTCTAAAGGGAACAAACTTAGACATTGCATTTTCTGTCCATTTTTTCCCGCATGATTTCAATTGATTTGTTTTAAACTTTTACATTCCACTGTATTCAAACTATTGCATGGTGTCTAATACAGTGCCCTTCAGTTCTGAGAAACAGAAATGCACATCATGCCAAGGCTGGACATGCAAAGGATATGCTATAAGTTGTGTCAGATATTACACTCCTGAAAATCAAAGTGCCAAAACGTTTTTTTTTTTTTTTTTGGAATAATGCATATACGATCCACTTTCACTTCTCTAAAGAATCCATTCAATAGATACGATCTTAATTATATTTTTCCTATAATCATATGTCCAAGCCAAGTGCAATTTGGGATCCTTTACCTTTACATATATAGAAGCAGCTACATTACGGTGCAGACGTAGACTTGGAGAAAGCTCATTTTGGTTGAATAATAGTCCTGTTCCCAAAAAGGAAACACAGCAAGGAAGCAGAAGAAGGAGGGGGGGCCGCCCATAGGCCCCCTGATTAAAATCTAATTATTCTCTGTCATTATCTTTGCAAAGATGATGTCCAGAAGTCAGGGAACAGCACAATTCCTCTTTGCCTTTTGATATTTGCATAGAAGGGGGAAAACAATTAGAACCATGGGGATTGGCCATATTAGTCCAATCCCTTGGAAATGAATTTATTACCTGCCAGACACTTAATTGATTCCGTGCGACTGCATCCCCTTACTCGTCTTAGATGCTGGAGGAGTCTAGAAGTAAATATGCCAAAATCCCATCCCCTCATGGTAGCAATGAAAAGTTGAGACAAATCCAGCCCTGTATGTTCCCACTGAGCTAGAAGGTGCACAAAGGCGGTGAAAGCAAAAGGCTCTAAAAGGGTTTCAGAGGGATCTTGCGAGTAACTCCTTACATCTGTTCCAGTTTGTGTTTACTGAGTGGGAGCATGTACGAGAAACAAAAAGCTTTTGATCAGAAAATCATCCCACCACCATGTGTTCCCCGAGAAGAGCATTTCTCACTAACAGCAGCGTGAGGTTAACAGCAAATTCAGAAATAATGTGTCATTTCCCCATGGACCTCCCCTTGTCCTTTTCATTCTCTTTGTGCCGGAGGAACAATACGGACAAGGGGAAGCGATTCTGCACTAAGTCAACATGATGGGTCCACAATGTTGCCAGTATTTGTGACTAGAAAGATAGTCGGTGCTGCCCAGGGAAATTAAGTCTCTCCGAGGTGCTGTTCTGCTTGGTAATGGGCATTGTGTGTGTGTGTGTGTGTGTGTATGTGTGCATTGCTGTGAAAACAAAAGTAATACAGGACTGATTGACCAGAGCTTTGAAGCCAAACCTTTTTATATATTATTATTCCCACCGTTGTCTCACTTACAAGACAAGAGCAAAACATAATGTAATATGTTGTGGGCCATTCACTCAGAAATGTCCCATTAAGTAAAAATTGTACAGTCAGTATTGTGCTATGCCAGGCAGACAAAATGAAATTCATCTGGTTTGGGGAGACAATTATTTCCTCCAGAAGGAAAAAAAAAAAAATCAAATTAGCGATTCTCAATAATTATCATGTGACTTGTCTGAATTAACACAATTAAGATCCATTTTCAGTGGGATTTCATGATGAAATGTATGACTCCAAGACCAATTATGTCATTAGGGCCAGATGTTCGCACAGCTGTATTCACACTGACAGCAGTGCAGAGGGTTAAATTAACCACAGTAATTGCACAATAAAGCAAGGCCTGACAGGACTCTAAATGGCTTAGGATTCAATCAAAGTCAAGACTCCGAGAGATGGCTTCTTCAAAGAAAAAAAAGCACCAGCAAATTAGCAATACTCCATTAAGAGCTAAGAAAATATTGATATTGCTTTTGTGTCTAACGGCTGCCTCTATGGTTACAGCGCGAAACGGAGCCTTTGTGTTTATATACAGCAATTTCCATGTGATGCTGTGCTGCCATAAGATGAAATATATGCAGTGATGCAGTGCTTATCATAGACTAATGAGTGGGAGAGAGGGAAGGACAGTACTGATTGGATGTAAAACTACAATGTTGCAATTATGCTTCTCTCCCTCATCTGCCATCTGAACACTGACCAGCACCTCACACTGATAACACTTAACAAACTGCAATCAGTGCTGCTGCAGTACAATCCAGCATTAAATCTTTCATCTGACTCTTAAAAATATCACAGAGGAGCATATTAGTGCTCATTACTCACTGCCGTAAGAGGGCTACTTTAAAACTTTCATGCCGCTTTCTGTCCTACAAAGTTAACAAACCTCTGAGGTTAATTGAGAAGAAGGCACCACATATCATTTTCCATCTCATGTCAATTGCGGCAAAGCAAATGACCCTAATCTTCTAACTAAGTTTACGTCTTTCTCCATGTAGAAATGTCTCTTACCATCAATTAGTGAGAAAAATCCCCACGGAGCCGCAATCTGTAATAGATATCCGTGCTTATACACTTAGGGAAATATACTTCTTAAAATCTTTAATTGAGATGGAACGGGTCATCCTATTAACCTAAACGCTCATGGGTGTACATCTTTCTGCTTGAAGATTTTGGCTCAGATCTTCGGTATTTTACATACAGTAATATCTGTCCACTTTCTAGTATGAATTGATGGGGGTTTATTATGCTGGTACATAAAAACATAGATACACCATATGTAGAGAATGTTGTAAAATATGCACATGCCAAGGCTTTATTTGGATTGATCAGAACAGCTCATTTTCATTCATTTATATGACATAATAGTCACTAGAAAGCACATAATTTTTGCAAATATGGTTTAATTGAGATGCAATCTGTGCGCTTAAGCTAACTGCCAGAAGTCATAGGGAGAAAATGATCTTAATTGTTTTGTATGTATCAGTTATGGGTGGTATGAGGGACATAACAGGTGTAATGGTGATAGAAGCTAATGCTTCAGTGCTGCAGGGAAATCTGTTCATCTCTCCTCACTATTGACTGTGCTGGACTATATCTGCCATGCCTTGTTTTGCCAAGATAAAAAAGAGGGGGTACCATTTCAATGGTTAAATGGTTCCATGCTTAATAAAACTGCGTAGATGGTTCTTTGATTAACCTTTAAAAAACGTTTTATTTAGCACCCTAAATAGTTTATAAAACCCTTTTGATACTAGATATAACTGCTTTACCTTTTTTGCAATGTGTGTAAACTGTTGTTTCATGCATGAACCCTCCAAGCTGACTGATGTGTCTTGATGCTGACTGATGTGTTCCTTAGTACAATTCAAGTCCACAGTGACTTAATCTATACATATGCACTTTATTTACATAAGTCAGTACCAGCCCTCTTCAAGTTATTTTAGGATAGGTATGGATCAAGAGGCTACTGCGCCTACACAATGCTGGATATGCATCTTCCATAAAGCTGGTGGTCAACACTGAGTTGATAAGAGCACAAAAAAACCTCCCTACTCTAGCAAATATTAGATGTCCCATCTCCAAATAAACAAATGTAATGCTAAGTTTACCATTTGCCCATGGCTCACTATTTATTTAACCTCCTGTAATTCACATCCATTTCGACCATTTCACACGAACAGGGTGGCAGCAGAACATAAAGACAGAATGACAGAAAATAGCTGATCAAGTGGTGTCAAACACCCAAAAGATGATAGTTGTGAGAGCACAATTTAGGGGCATTTGGAGGAAAGTGGCAGACTTAGACAGTCTTTGAAAAATAACTGTGAACTAAGGCCTAAAATCAAGCGATTTATGATCTCTGCACCTCAAACATCAAACAAAAATATGAATTGACATGAGGGATAGGATTCACTTTCACTGACCTTTCATCTGTAAAAACTCCAGGAGAATTATTCATGTAGCCCCATTAGATGTGTGTTTTTGGCTGAGATGCTACACACCTGTTTTTGACTAGTGTAAATGCTATGTCTAACCCTGTAGGGTAAACCTTTCAGTACCCTGTCATGACACTTACAGCTACACAGTTCTAGAGTGAAATATACATTTTTTTTTTTTAAATCAGCACTACAGAGAAACAAATGTCTCATTATATACAGCGAGATATCTTTAACACATTACTTGAACACTATGATGATCTTTTTCTAAGCAACAGCTTTCAATGACAAGTATCCTTCCATTCAAAACCAGATTAGCTCTGTGTTGAATAGATTCCGGTAATGAAGTTGTATTAACAAGTGCTGAAAATCAAGTTGAAATTGCCAAAGATGCAACAATATACTACATTTTAAGGTCAATTACAATGGACATTTGTTCATTATTGACTTTGAATCAGAATGATCATGTTGGCTGGCATTAAAATCTTAGCATAGTATAGTGTCAGCATTTAAATAACTCCAGCAATTATTTTAAATATACATTGATTTATAGTTAACTGTGAGATCATGTGATGAACATGTGTACACGATGCAGGTCTTCCTCACAGTCTGTATAAGAGGTAAAAAAATATTAACCACAAATATTTTTTCAAAAAGTTGAAAGCTTAAGTAACAGATGACTGTCACGTCTGGGCCACCTCGGTCACGCCCCCAACGGAGCCTGTCTCCAGAGTATTGATGAGCGCAGCCCTGGACACGGGTTGATGACGTCATGTGTTGTTGTGTGTTTGGTCATTGGGTGCCTAGACAACCCAGGTGTTAGCACTGAGCATGTTAGCTGGGTTGCTAGGTACCTGATGACATGTCTACCTGTGTTAGATTTAAGTTAAGTATGTCTCGTTTGTTAGTTCATTGTTCGTGTAGTGTGATTGGTTGTCTGCGTGTGTGTCTCAGCATAAAGCCCAGCCAGTCCGGAGGATCGATGCGCGGTCACCAAGCTCTTCCTGTGCACGTCTCAGGTTTGTAGAAACTTTACTTTGTGTTTTCACCTGCCCCTGTGTCTCTGTGTCAGCCTCTGGACTTGTGCGGAGATCTTCTAGTACTCACTGCCACGGACTACTCTCCAAGTGGCAGTTGGAGTTCTTCTCTTCCTAAGCCACACTGCGTGAGGCTGGAGACTCTACGTGGCACGCTTCTGTCTCAGTGACTGTATGCTCTGTGTTTCCTCCTATCTGTCTCTACAGGCGTGAGGTGCGTAGCAGTCCCCACTAGCGGCTAGAATAGTGGGACTACTGGACTGGCCTCTGAGTACACAAGCCACTGAACTCGTAACTCGGCGAAGCGACCGAGTCCTCTCTCCCTCAAGCTTGGGTTTCTATGTGGAGTGAAGGTCCTCCTAGAATGACCTTGTACTGGCTTCGACTAAAGTGTTTTTGTTTGGAGCTCAGCGAGCTCACTACTCGTATTGTGTTCATTAAACCTTCTTTATAAAGGAAAGCTGATTCCTGCAGATGTGTCATTCCAGCCTACACGACATGACAATAACACAGAACATTCATATTTAAAAGCACTGTCTAATTTGCAGTGTTGTGACGCTGGCATAATGAATGTTGGCATCAGTTATGGTAATAAAATTAATTAACCAATAGGAATTAACTATTTAACAGCTGAACTGAGAAATGTCTGCTTTAAAAAACTACAGAACAAGGAAACTTCCAAATGTTTATACTTTGTACAAAAACTGGTTAAGAAAACTGCCTATTTTTCAGAAGTCCCAAGAAAATGTGAGTTCTCATGAAGTAAGCCAGTTGTTCTTTCTTTTCTTTTAATAAAAGCATTTGTTGTTATCTTGTTTTCTAATAAATCTGAAAAATATTTAATCAATTAAACTAATTGAAGATGGTATATTTTATTACTAGACTATATAGAGATTACATTTGTTGCAGCTGTTTTTATTAAAAAATAATCCTGTGCGTCAAGCAGGATGTTTTATTGTAGTAACAGGATTTTGAGAGGTTGAAAAATAATTGAGGTAGCATAGATGTTCTGTTTATTTATTTTTTTTAACTTTCAGTGTTGTTTGTAAGTAGATTCAGAGTTAGAAAGTAATTAAGAAACAATATCAAATGCAGATCGACTGACACTTCGATTCAATGATCGGCTGCCATCTGGGCAGCGTCTTTTTAAGTCAGAGTGAGGAACACTTTGCATTTCTTGACTTCTACTGAAGACATCATCACCATAAACCCACAGTTTACAGTTGAAACATTTCCTCATACTGATGCGGCATATCAGTTACGCCGTCTTTTTAGTGGAATGATGACAACGCTAAGGTGCGCGCCTGAATGTGTCACTTTTCAAACCACGCTAAACCCGTGTCACATTTCCAACCTTTCAATTCTTCCGATTCAAAGGGAGGCAAGGAGAGCCCTGTTTGATAACAGCAATTCTAGAAAGGTCACGGACATCAAGAAAATAGGAAGAATGAGCCAGGAGGTTTTAAAGCTGTATTAATGAGCACCCCTTGCTGGCACAGTCCTCTTAGGTCAGGCCATCACCCAAAATGATAAAGATTTATCATGGGGAGGCGAGATGGTCAAAGCTCTCTCTTATCTTATGCCAATCCTTTATAAAAGCAACCACTGTCAAGGCCCGCAGCGGATGAAAGCTGATGCACCACTGTTGCAGACCCGAGTAAGAGGGAAAGATCCCCTAAGTCTGTAAATATTTTATGCAATATATTTTGTACTCTTTGAGAATTTTTAAGGGAAGTGAGCACATTATGCTGGACTTTGAAGATCCTCTCTGAAGAGGTGGCATATATAAAACCGGAAACAGACTGAGATAAGAAATGGATGACCTTCCTTGGTGGGATTTGGTTGTGTGGTTTTGAATTTATGGAGACTACTGCGAGACAGTTGCAGAGACTGGCTAGTTTCTAAATTTGATCAAGTCTCCCTTTTATAAACATGTTTCTCCTCGACTGGAATGATGTTGCTGTCTGAATCACAAATATAAATGGTGTCTAGCGTTGAACAACAGGGAAAAAAACATGGACTTCATGATAAGTTACAAGGCAAACACACTGAACCCCCTCAATAAATAACGCAGCCATTGATATTCTGTATTGCGAGGGATTTATAGTCACATCTATATTACGATTGGATTTCTCGAGCCACTGGGGAAGTACAGCATTGCTTGACGGGGAACTCAAACCTGCTGTGCTGTCATGAGAGAAGCTTCTCATAAACATGTCATGAGCAGTTACAATCGCTTTCATCAGGGCCACAGAAATCTGCCTAAAACCAGCACGACCTGTTGTGAAAGTAACGCGATGTACCTGACAAATAAATGGATATTACATAAAGAAGGCGGTGTAAGAAATCATACTGTCAGTTTTATGTGCTTTGTTGAATTTGAAGCGTTTTCTTTTTTTTATCCGCCTTTTATGATAACCGAAGGCCGGCGATACATAGGAATGAATCAGCATGATTAGAGACTTTAATTAAGGGTTGGGGGGGCACTAGACAGCTAATTATTTCAGATTACATGCCCCTGCTCTTTGGTGAATTCTGCTGAAATATAGCCTTCCCAAACTTTTTTTCAGTTTTTTTTTTTTCATTTCATTTTTCACACAATATACCAATGTCAGTTTCAATCTCAATTATTCACTGTCAAAGTAATAATGGCAAAGTCACATTGAAGTCTGCAGCACCTCCAATGATCATGGAAGCTGGCTTTCCCCTTCTCGCTGCACATGAGTCAACTTTCGCGCTTAGTTATGTATTCATCCACACTAAGTGATCTTTATTTTGTTTGAGGTAGGCACCCCACCGGGCAGGGATAAAACCATAAATCCATTGTTGACATGGCAACCATTAAACCTGAATTGCTGGGTTTCAGCGTGAGGCTGTCGCAGTATGATAAAAATGTGTGAACACGGTTTCACACAGCAATTCTAGCAGCAACTGTTGTGTCTACAAGCTTCTCTCTCTCTCTCTCTCTCTCTCTCCGAGACAAAAACAGGGTCTCGATCGCAAAACGGCATCTTTCATGCTGGAAAACATGAAACGAAACAGGATCTAGGACAAAGAAAAGAGATATTGCTGCAATTTCTGCTTCCTAATTCAAAAGCAAGCCAGACATTTTTCGCTGCTGTGATGTGGTGGCTGACATTGCTTTCAATTACTAATTGAAGGACAAAGTCTCACCCAAATACTTTAATAATCCCAGAAACACTTTGGTGCTGTGTGTGCTGGAACAAAAAAAAAAAAATCAGACAACACCGAACTGAATGCCCTGAATGCCTTGTAAAAAAAAGAAAAAGAAAGAAAGAAAGAAAGAAAGAAAGAAAGAAGTAGACAAGAAAATTACTAAGCTGATAAGTGCACTGTCTTGAGATGGTTGTTACACCATGCTTAAATCCTGGCTAATGTCCAGCCTTAAGCTTTGTAATCCTTAAACATCAGGTAATAACCAACAATTATCCCCGCTGGAGACCCTGAAACAACTGCCCCTGCTGAATTACTAATCATAATTGGGAAGTTGCATATACTGTACATATACAATAGTCTGCAAAAGTCTCAGACATTGGTATATGTGAAACTGCATGGACCGTAGGCAACAAAGAACTTGTATTAGAATTGCACTGCACTGTAAATCCCTGAAAAAGTAACTGTGAGGGATACATTATTGTAACATTTTATTCCAAGTAATTTTGGATCATTTATATTAGCTCATGTGACATGATGTTTGTCATAATATTAAGGGTGGCTGTTTTTTTAATGTGATATGAGGTTTTACTGAATGTAGGTGTATAGTCTGTTGCCATTTATTAGCTTTACGGTTCTTTTTATTAAAGTACTCACCATTTTTGGGGTGGCCTAGTGGTTAGGGAGTTGCCCCTGTGATCAGAAGGTTGTGGGTTTGAATCCCAGGACTGCTAGTGGCACCACTGAGGTACTCTTGAGCAAGGTACCGTCCCCACACACTGCTCCCCGGGCGCCCCTTGTTGGTGGCAGCCCACTGTTTCACTTGGTGAATGGGTTAAATGCAGAGAAAGAATTTCACAATGTTCACACTGTGTACTCTCCTGTGGCATATTCACTTACTAAAGAATAATAATAAATGATATACAGTAACTGACAAACCGTTTTACAGCAAAACTGCCGATTCAGAGTAGATCATCTGAGTAATCTGAATCATCTGAAGTTTTCTTGGGAAAAAAGCTAAGCTAAGTTTGGACCACCATGGCTGTTTAGATACGTTGATTAGGCCATTGGTTTCCAGCCTGAGTCCTTGGGATCTCACACTCTCCTTATTTTTGGGGTTTCCCGCTCTGGCTCATCACATGAAGGGCTCCATAATTAGCTGATGAGTTTAATCAGGTGTGTTAGATTAGGGAAGCTTTGACAGTCAGTACGTGTAAACTATTATTTACATCTACTACTATTATATCAATCATAGTTGGGTAGTGACTGCTTACATTTCCTCAGTTACAAGAACTTCAGGACCAGTTTGATTGATTGGTACTTTTCTGAGCATTAAGTTTTTTCCCCAGCTCTACTTTAGCCAATTATGCTGAGCCTCCGGTTCCTTTCTTTTTTGTTTTACTTTATTCTGTGCTGTTGAAAACAGCACCTGAAAGTGCTTTGGAACTCTTCACACTTCTCCATTTAGCATTTTATTTAAAACCAAACGGATCCCAAAAAAGAGAGCATTGCCTGAAAAATAAATAAATAAATAAAACGCCTACTTACTATGCTGGATATACTTAGAAATTCTGCTGCAGTTCAGTTTGGCAAGCCAGTGATGTAGTGCAAACTTTTAACACCCCAGAATTACATTAAGAGAATTAACACCCCTTTCTTCTTCCATCTTGTGGGCGAATCTGTCTCTGCGCTCGCTGTATCCTCCCTCTTCACACTCCTCCTTGTGATGTCAGACTGGAGAAAATTGTAGATCATTTTCATTTTGTGTTGAATGATTTTTTTCTAAGTTACATAAGCTTTGTGCACTGCTGACAAATCCATTACCATTTGCTCGTTTTTAACTGGGGCTACGTTCTCACCTCTAATTTGTCCACTAATTTTAAATAGCTTAACATCTAGATGGCAAATGGATACCACAGGCACCATTTTATTTATTTATTTATTTACTCAGTAATTAACATTATGGGGTAAAAACTGCTCCTTTATTACATGTAAGCTGTAAAGAAAAGGACTTATTCTCTCTTGTTAGTATTGTGCTATATAAACTCAAAAAAGGGCCCAAAATGTAAAACTTCTGCAATCACACATAAACTTTTCATCCAATTTAAACTCATAAATTCATTGTAAGAAGAAATCCATGTGCTATAATTAGCCAAATATTTCAGTTTGCACTAATTAGTCCACTTGGGCTTTATAATAAACATGTTTTCCCATCTAAAATCTGCTATATAAAAATAAAAAAAAATGGAAAACAAACCTGATCATTTCGCATGGCTGACAATGTACATGAAAAAAAATTAAATAATACAAATATAAGGTACATTGTAGTAACAACTAAGAACAAAGGTTCTACCAGATCAACATAGTTTTGCCAAATCAAGTCCTACCTAGTATTTTTGAACACACAGCTAGTGCCATGCTAACAGTTAGCAGAAGTCCAATGGTAAAATCTTGAATGCACCTAATTTATGTCACCCATTGTAAATTCCTTAGATTAAAATGTCACTGGCAACTACTTAAAAAAGCTTTTGTGCACAAAATTCAGACAGTTGTGCAACTGTCCTGATAAGCATCATGCAAGTTAGCCAGCTAATGCTAACCATTTCATTTCACAAGTCCATTTCTAACCATAAGCACTGACTGTATATTTGAAAAATCATAAACTGCATATTAAAATACAGCATTTTTACATGAATGCAGAACCAGATTATTAGCTAGCTAGCTTGATGACTTGTTTTACAGAATTTCTCAGAATGAGCATGCAGAGTTCACTCATGTTAAATACGCCATGAGCGTAGATGCAATTTTCTGGTTTATGATGTGTTTTCTTTCATTGTTGCACATGCTGAACTGCTTCTAATGGTTTAGGGGACTGCAAAGAAAATGCATAGATTTAATACAACTGGATTAAATTAAAGCTTATGGTAGGCTTTAGCTGTATCAAAATTGTGTTGTTTCTAATTAATATGAACAAATAAAGTATACTTTTTATATTTTTGAGTAGGTTACAAGTAAAGTATCTGCTTAATGCTGATGAGGACCTAAAATAATTTGAGCAATTTCCTTTACTAAATAGTGGTGATTTGTCGTTTCTCACCAGTTGGATTAATGTCAGTGTTCAAGTCTTCTGCTCTGTAGTGTGTCTCCACAGATTTTTTTTAAATTGCTGCTATACATTCAGCTATAGCAGTGATCTCATATGTTCACTACAAATGACATACATTGTTGAAGATCGTAGTGCCCACAAAGCCACTCTGTAATTCCATTTTGCAATTTGGATATGAAAAGAAAACTGGTTGACTTACTCAATATTGCCCTAAAACTGTCACAAGGACAGAACCAAACAGAACCCGAACAGAGTTAGCCCAGTGTAGCGCAGAGGATGAACCCAATTGCGGACACACACGAGAGAGTCGGTTTACTGGCGCCTTGCTCTGAGAACGCTCGTTGAGAGAGTGAAGACTTCCACCAGAATTCAACGTTCTCACACGCACACAGGCAAAGAGAGAGGGATAGAGAGAAGAGAGAGAGCAGAGAGAGAGAACCAGAGTACTCACGGTACCAGGGTATACCAACATAGGTCGGGCTGGTTGAACTCAATGACTGAGCGTAGGGGAAACTCCATTTCCTGTTTATATGCTTGTGGTGATGTCACTCCTGTGCCCTCGTGCGTACCACGTGCCTGGTGCGTGTGACAAAAATGCAAATAAGTATCCATTTTGGTCACTGGCTGCATCCCAAACCACATACTATTAAAAATGCATTCAGTAATGTCACTAATGTAGTAGAAGGGTGTGGTTTGGAACAGCCTTAGAATTAGAACTTCAGAATTTAGCAAGAGTCCAATACTATTTAATTTTAATGTTTTATGTCCAATCTTTGGGGGGGGTCTTCCTGCTCTGGGCATCCTGCAGTGCAGTGCAGTTCTCCTAAAATCTTCTTACTTTTAAAGTACTTCTCAAATTTGTGATGGGTATTTTACTTGTATTTTAGTCATTGTTTCTTTGAAGGAACAATACTTGAAGAATAATGAATTTGCATGTTCTCCCTGCGTCTGCATGGGTTTCCAACAGGGGCTTCAGTTTCCTCCCACAGTTCAAAGACATGCACTTCAGGTGAACTGGAGATTCAAAATTGTCCAGATGTGGGAGTGTGTGTGTGTGTGAGTGTGTGTTCGTCTGTGTGTCTGCTCTGTGATGGACTGACGAGCTGTCCGGGGTGTTTTCAAGTCAAGTCAAGTCAAGTCAAGTAGGTTTTATTGTCATTTCAACCATACACACAGTATACAGTGAAATGAGAT
>JBBPCZ010000034.1:6230631-6242156 GCA_037974445.1 Brycinus macrolepidotus
TGATGTGGACACCAAGGAACTTGGTGCTCTGGACGATCTCCACCGAGGAGCTGCCGATGCTCAGCGGGGAGTGATCACGTTGTGCCCTCTTGAAGTCGCCAACCACCTCCTTTGTTTTGTCCACATTCAGGGAAAGGTTGTTGACTCTGCACCAGTCCACCTTTCGCACTAAAACTGGTGGGATAGGCTCCAGCACCCCTGCAACTGTAGTTAAGCATATAAGGTTCAGATAATGAATGAAATAGATAATAATAATAATATGAATACTTGAATAACAACAACAACAACACCAATATTATTATTAATAATAGTGAAGTAAAGTGGCCCACACAGCACACTGTGAACTTTTTTCTCTGCATTTAACCCATTCATCAAGTGAAGCAGTGGACAGCCAGCAACACGGCGCCCGGGGAGCAGTATGTGGGGACAGTACCTTGCTCAAGGGTACCTCAGTAGTGCCACTAGCAGTCCTGGGATTTGAACCCATGACCTTTTGAACACAGCAGCAACTCCCTAACCACTAGGCCACCAAGCCACCAGCTGCTTATTATTATTATTATTATTATTATTACAAATACAAAATAATAATACTAATAGTAAAATGATCATCATCATTATCATCATAAAAACATGATAATAACGTATTTACATTAAGTGTTTATGATTTAATGTGCTAAATCATATTAGACAGATAATTCCTATATCTTACAGGAAAGCTGCAATGCCCTTTGTGGGGTTTAGTGTGTCTGTGATGCATTGTGCACAGAGCTGCAATCAGGTCTCAAGACAGACAGGCTAATCACTGTGTAATGCATGCAGGATTGGCTAGGTTAATCACAAAGTGAGCCGCGCCACAATGGCTTGAGCGTGCAGCCTCCGCAAGCTGGGCTTTCAGCTGGAACTTACGAGGCACCTCGAAGATGCTCTGGCCCTTGATGAGTCATCAGCTGGGCACTAGCGCAGCTATTTGCAGTGTTTTCAGTCAGCTCCCAGACTATGAAAGCCTTGTTTGTCTTAGAAATGGGGTTCAGCGGTGAAAACACAGCTGGTTTGGACAATCAGATCTCTCAAACGTTCCAGCTTTCCAACAGGAGTCGTTCAAAACGCCGGAACAGAAACTGCCTTTTGGGAAATACATCCGGATTAAAGGGGCTGAAAGATTGAAAAAGTAATTTAAAAAATAATGGGCTTTTTAATGACTAAACCTAAGGGACACACAGATGTGCTCTTTGTTAATTTTCACTTGTATAATGTAAAATTCCAACTGCTTAATTACTCAAGTATACACAAAGCAAGTGCTTTTAACGAAGCAATTATGGGAGACAAACTCGGCTTTCCATCGCAGCTTTTCACAAATAGCCCCCTACCTTTCGGACAAACTGGTACTTTCACAAGATAATTTGTGTGTGTGTGTGTGTGTGTGTGTGTGTGTGTGTGTGTGTGTGTGTATGCTTTCAGCAACACTTGATTTTGGCAAAGTAACTGCTATGAACCAAAACATCCTGTGCAGTCTTTTCAGTGCCTCTTTCTACAAACGTATTGCTACATGCTCACTACACATAGCATCACTGCTTTAGATTCAGTCATTCTATTATGGTGCTTAGGATATTGGGATATATTTCCTAGTTTTAGTCTTGTAGCTATACAATATAGGGATAAAAGAAACATACAATATTGGATTTTAAATATTGTCATCGGTCATGTTGGGGCAGCTGATGGCTTGGTGGTTAGGGAGTTGCCCCGATCAGAAGGTTGTGGGTTCGAATCCCAACACTGCTAGTGTCATCACTGAGGTACCCTTGAGCAAGGTGCCATAATTTTGTTTTACCAGCAGTGATCTTAGTAGTTTTAAGCTCCTTTTTTAATGTCATGTAATATTACTATAAACTGAGTTAGATCATTTGAATATACTTTATTGGCTGATAAACTGGTTGATAAACTAAAACACTGTATGTCCAAAAGTATCCAGACCCCACAGAATTCAGTTATTTTTAAGGAGCACCCTTTGCTGACACAGGTGTTCAATTGTGCACACATGACTTCACAGAATAGTGCAGCATGATCTGCTTAGAAAAGCACTGCCAATAGAATAAGATGTTCTGGAGCATCCAAAATTGCCACCTTTCTCTCCCCCAATTGTAGACTACAATTCATTTTAACTAATTGGACTTTCAAAGATAAGTAATGCTCTGAAAGTAAAATATATAACTTCTTTAAATGTAAGCGTTTTAAAACATCACTTACACTTCAAGGTTTCTAAGGTTGATTTCTTCTTCTGATTGTTTCTACTTTTAAATGTTTGTCACTCTTAATTGTTTCAGATCTTGAAAGATAACCTGGGTAAAAACGATAATCTCTTAGACTAGACACACATAGGTTTGATTAAAGTCATTCCTGTTGAATATGGACTGAATCTCTGAAACCATTCCAGCACGCTGAAGTAGGCTGAGATAAGAGATATCAGATATGAGAACATAAAATTATTGAAATGCATCATTCGAGAAAGTCATTTCCAAAACTCTGGGATTCCAGTGAACCACATTGAGGGCTATTATATCCAAATGCAGAAATGGTGAAACAGTGGTGACTCTTTCCAGAAGTGGCCAACCTACCAAAATTCCTCCAAAATTAAGACAACACATACAGGAAGTATCAAAAGAACCTTCACCTGAGAACTGCAGGTCTTCCTCAATGAGGGCAAGTTTAGAGTTCATGAGTCCACATTTAGAAAGAGACTCTGCGAATATGGTATCCATGGGAGAGTTGCAAGACAAAAATCACTGTAAACAAAGAGAAACATGAAGATTTGTCTCTTATTTGCAACAAACTTGATGACCCTCAAGGCTTTTGGAATAACGTTCTGTGGAATGATGAGCCAAAACCACAACTGATGCAAAGCTAAAACAATAGCACAATAAGAATATCATAATACCAGTCAAAATTGGTGGCGGTGTGGGGATGCTTTGGTCAAGGGTCTGGGAAATTTGCCAAAATTAATGGAATCATAAATTCTGCTTTTTACAAGAAAGTCCTGCAGCAGAACGGCTGGTCATCAATCTGAATGATGCTCAAGCTATACAATATTCATCAATTAACCATAAGATAAAAACCCACTGACAGGTGAATTTAATAACATTAATTATCTTGTTATAATTTCACCCGTCAAGGGGTGGGATATAATAAGGAGCAAGTGAACAGTCAGTTCTTGAAGTTGATGTGTTGGGAGCAGAAAAAATTGACAAGCATGAGGATTTGAGCAACTTTGACAAGTCAGAGTCAGGTCAGAGCATCTCCAAAACATCAGATCTTGTGGGGTGTTCCCAATACGCAATGGTTAGTACCTAAAATAGTGTTCCAAGGAAGAACAACCAGTGACGATCATGGGCACCCAAGGCTCACTGGTGCACGTGGACAGCAAAGGCTAACTTTTATAGTCTGACTCCATAGAGGATCTACTGTAGCACAAACTGCTGAAAATTGCCTCAGACTGGTCAGAGTGCCCCTGCTGACCCCTGTCCACCGCTGAAAGTGTCCATAATGGCCATGTGAGCATCAGAACTGGACTATGGAGTAATAGAAGAAGGCGGTCTGAATCACATATTCTTTTACATCATGTGAACAGCCGTTTGCATGCGCGCCACTTACCTGGGGAAGTGGCCTAGTTAAACTTCTGACAAAGTTCTGAACCTCATTGAGATGCTGTGACAGGACTTTAAATGGGTAGTTCATGCTTGAAAGACCTCCATTGTAGCCGAATTAAAACAATTCTGCAAAGAGATGTGGACCTAAATTCCTCCACAGCAATGCGAAAGACAGATCCACAGTTATAGGAAGCATCTGGTTGCAGTTGTTGCAGCTAATTGTGGCACAACCAGTTGTTAGGTTAAGGGCAGAGTTACTTTTCATGTGGATGATAGAAACATTTTTCCTTCAATAAAGGAAAATACCTTTTCCTTTATATACCAGAATACCTTTTCATAGCACTGTAATTCCTGTTTGTTTCATAGTTACTAAATTTTTCTGTTTATCGATCTATCTGTGTTTCTATCTATTTATCTATCTAAAAAAGATAAACAACTTTCTCTGTCGCAAGCTATACTACATGGCCAAAAATATGTGGACATTCCGTAATACTGAGTTCAGATGTTTCAGCCACACTCATTGCTAACATAATGCATAAAATGAAAAGCTCAGTGACTTTCAGAATGACACTGTTATAGGATTCCACCTTTGCCACAAGTTTCTGCCCAGCCAGATATGCCAAGTGAAAAGCACATGCCAATGCATAATACTAAGCACTGGCCAGAGTGCTGTAAAGCATGCCACCACTGAACTCTAGAGCAGTGGAAATATGTGCTCTGAAGGGATGAATCATTCTTCACTTTGTGGCAGTCTAGTGGACAGCTCTGGGTTTAGCGTGGGCTGGGAGAATGCTACCTACCAGAATACATTGTACCAACAGTGAACTTGGTCTGGGGCTGTTTTTCAGGGTTTGGGCTCAGTGCCTTAGTTCCAGTGAACTGAAAAGTTAATGCTACAGCATACAAAGACATTTAAGACAATTATATCCTTCCAACTTTGTGGACAGGGAAGGCCATTTTCTGTTCCAGCATGACTATTCCCCTCTGCACAAAGCAAGGTACATAGGTGCTTTGATGAGTTTGGTGTGGAGGAACTCCAGATGCCTTCACAGAGTTCTGACCTCAGCTCCACTGGACACCTTTGGGATGATCAGGAATGTCAATTGCTAGCCAGGCCTTCTCGTCCAACATCAGTTCCTGACCTCACAAATGCACTTTTGAAAGGGCAGAAGAACACTCACACTACCCAAAGGAGTGGAGACTGCAAATGCATAGTAATGCTCACGGCTTTAAAATGGGACGTCCAACGATTTCATATAGGTGTGATTATGAAATTATTGTGTATTATGTATTATATTGTGGCTATATCTTGTTTTAGATGGTATCATTTCATTCAAGTATCAAAAGCACGCAATATCATAGTGACCATTTCATTCATTCATAAACCAGAAAAACTCGCGAAAGACCAAGTTCACACACATGGAAAGGGAAGTTAAGGTGAATCTGTTTTTCTGTCCATGAACATCTGCATTAAAATACAATGTTAAGGGACGTTTCTTTGCTCAGCAGTGGTCAGTACTGGATACAATGTTTTGTTTTAGTGAAGCTGTTAGGTTATTTCCCATGCCTTTTCGATCGTAACACCAATGTAAAATAGATGCCTGATTGATCTGAAAGGCTCTATTCTGACAAGCCTACTGGAGAAATCCAAGCGAGCTACAGAAATTAAAGGAAGGTGAGAAACACAAGCAGCTTTTGTTTTTTTTTAGGGAGGAAACATATTTTAGAGTGCACTGCTCCTTGGTGCATAAAGGCAACACAAATGCACTGAAGGGGGCAATGTTGGCATTGTTATTGCCTTTAAAGATCAAAAAATAGCATTAGGGAACATCTCTCTTACCATTCTCTGTTGATTCTTCTCTTTTTCCCCCTAGAAGAATCAATAGAAACCCAGAGCCAGACAGCATAAAGTGTACTGCCTTGAGCCCACAGGAAGATGAGCAGAACAGCTGTTGGTAAATATCATTACAATATTGCATGCTTTATTGCCAGTTTAATGGTGACACATTTGATGTCTGTGCTCAGAGGACATTAACATTTAGAACAATCAATATAACTTCTGGTTGCAGTTTTTATGGGGTGCATTTCTACATGAGAGAGAGTTCTGTGAAAGGCTGAAGCCTAATGAAACTAGATTAATGAATGGGGCATGGCTGGACAATTGGCAAGCTTATAGAGCCATAAGGAGTGCACTGGTCATAATTTGGGTTCTGCATGGTTAGTACTTCTTTGTCTGTGGGCCTGTACTGCTTCATGCTCAGGTGGTAGAGCTCACCATTGCAAAACCTCAAGCCTTACTGATAGAATCCACTGAAAGTCTGTTATTATGAACCAGCTCTGACAATGGATAAAATCATATAAACACCATTAGATAAATGTACTGGATAAACCAGAGCTTAACACTGCAAACCTACTAAAATATACCATATTAGTGATGATACCAATTTCCTGAAATATAAGACCTGATTCTAACGTCTTTTAAAAACAAATTAACTTAGCACACCTTCATTCTTGTCAGTTCATTTGTTGCAAAACTGTGCTCTTCAGGAAGGAAATGAATAAGACATATTAAACCAAATGCATCTGGCAAATGGTATAAAAAAAAAGAAAAAAAAAAAAAAGATGGGAGCCCGCCTTTGAGATGCAAAATCCTGAATAACATCCTCCTTGTCGGATCTACATTGCTAATTCAGGCCGTACGCATGCAGGCTGAGTGTCCCTTTCAAGGATAGAAGTCTTCGAGACGCAAACCTGATGGCTGAGCACTTGATCAAAGCGTGGCCATGTCATGCTTTCTCCTACAGAGCCACAAAGAGGACAGATGTGTGAGACCATGCATATTCCAAGCCACATTTTCAGGTTGTAAGAGGCTTACAGTACAATTGCTTCATTTCCCTCCCCCAACAATTGAAGAGAACTGCAATTAATTGCAACTAATTGGACTTTCAATGATAAGCAATGCTCTGAAAGTAAAATAAGATACCTCTTTAACTCTTTAAAAGCCACGGGCCAGTAGGTTTGATCACATTTCCCAATCGTTACTGTCCTGCCTACAAAATTTTGATATTAGATTCATAGATTAATTCATATTATTTGCTGTATTTTAAGAATAAAAATTGAATATAATACTGAGGTGGCAAGAGATTAAATTGGCCCTGGCATTAAAATTTTAATCTTTCTTTGATGTAGTGTATGAACACTCACCCGCCCGTATAGCGCACACTGTAAAAATACAACAAGAACAAGAACAATAATAATAATAATATAACAATAATAATAATAATAATAATTGCTCAGTTGCTTAAAAAAAGTTAGCCTGGTTGCTTATTTCTGAATTCACATGAAATGAAATGAAATGTTTTACTTCAGATTGTTTTTTGAATATTGTACAATACAGCGCAGTCAGTCAGAAAAAGACATAATTTCCATTTTAAAAAAGGCATCCATTTACTTTCAGGGGATAAAGAGAAATTGGAAAATGGTTGTGTAAACGAATTCTGACGGGCATGTCAAAACAGACACTCAGTACATTACATTAATAATGCATTACGTTTCAGTCAACACTGAAAAACAAGGAAAGTCAGCTTGATTAAAGGTAACTAAACACAGCTTTGAGAGCACTAGACTTCAGCCACTCAAACGTCTTTGTTCAGTCAAATGCATATTCAGATTTTTCAGTTCTGGGTCTTAGTTTGGTAACCAACATAGAATGCTTTTACTCTGCTTCTGTGCTTGCTGGGACTCTTTCCATCAGACTGTCCTACCAGATGTTTGTTCCTCTTGGGTTCTGTTATAGATGGCCATGAAACTGCTGGGGCTCAAACTCACATCTCTAGACATCTCTAGATGTCGGACTGAACTCTTAGATGTCTCTTAGAGCCTCTGAAGTCACTCTGATTTCTGTGTCCACCGGTGTTTACTGAATCAGAATAAGGTGCAATAAGAAAGGTCTTCATTTTGTGTAAGGTCAAAAACCTTTCGTCAGCTGACCTGACCACACTACAGAGAATCTTTTTTTAATGAATTGTTGTCTTTTATGTTGTACAGTGTAGAACCAGGACTAGATTGTTAAAAAAAATGAATCAATCTTCTATTCTGCCAAAACACTTTGATAGAGGAACTATATGGATTAATGGCACTAGTTACACTAAGACCCAGGGCCTCTCCGTCTCTTTTAATAGAGTCTATCAATTCATGTGTCAGCAATTGTGGGTGGTGAAATTGCTTTGAGTAAGTGTTGTGTATCCATACCTCAATGACACCGTACTTCAGATATCATTCAGTTTGACTAACTGCTGTTATTACCTGCAGATTGCTCTGCAATTTGCAGCAATCAAGAATGAGTCGAATGTGAATATTCAACACTTTCTGGTCAAAATGTATGTGTTTTACGGCACATAAGTCAAAATACCAACTGTAGCTGTGGCTGCGACTTGTTCCGGCTTTTGTGAAAGTTCTCACTTTTCACTCGGGTATCATTATAATTCTAAAAAAAAATCTAGCGTAATTAAAAGCAAGCCTTTGGATGACTGAGGCCTGGATGAAGAAAAAAGAGAGAAAGAGCCACGCGACTTCGGGTAATGTGAACTAAACAAGGCCAGCTCCCGAACAATCTGCCCACAGTGGCTTGTTCTCAGGCTCCCCATCTGCCAAGAGCAATCCGGCACAACAGCAATGGCCAAAAGAAGGGGAAAAAAAATTGATTCACACTTTTTATTCGAAATCTGAGCTCTCCACTAGCTTCCATCCCATGAGCTTCAGTGTGATTCACCGCTCATCCGCCGCAAAGAACAAACGCACACAATCCAAACCCACACAGTGTTAAATAAACCCTCCTCGATAACTCATCACTGATGAGAGTCCGTCGCAGGGGATAGAGTGAACAGGTGTCCTATCCTCGCTGCTAGACCCTGCGAATTAATGACTAAAAACTGCCATCAACTCACTTTCTCCACTCCCTTATGCATGCTGTCATGAACAGCGAGCGAGTCAGCATGAGGTAATTTACAAAAGCGCCTCAGCCAGGTTCTTCCTGTACCCACGGCGACTTCATCCAATCAAAGATTTGTCAAAGTTAAACTTGTCTTTATGGAGGTGAAACAGAATTAACTTGAAACGCATTCTCCTACCTTCATCAGACGCTCCCCAAATCAGTGGGGAATTATGCCAGTCAAACGGTGGGAGAGAGCTTTCTTGGACATGTCTCCAAAATGAGAACTTCACAAGAGATGGAAGAAATGTTCCAAACTTTCATGCCAGTTAATGCTATAAGTCTCCAGGCCATGTCTGTTGGTGTCAGTTTTACACACACACACACACACACACACACACACACACACACACACACCTTGTATAATGTCTGAAAGGCATTATCAAGAGAATGGGATGCTCTGGAGCAGCCACACATGAGCCTAAGGTCACCATGCCCTTGTACTTTACAATGCCATTAGAAGAAATTTCAGTCGAAATGTAAGATTTACCTCTGAAAGCTAGTAAAAGCACAGCAGTGCCTAGCTCCAAAAATGCTGTTTCAGTTCCGGTGTCTTTAGAGACATCTACTTTAGTGGGGACAGAGACTGAGGAGACCAGTCCACATGAAGAACTTACTTTCTCAAAATGATGACTAGAATTAGGCAATATGACAATATTTATTGTTACATGACATGACAGCATGCTTCAGTATGTTTTTCTGATCTCATCATGGTTATCATCTGTTCGTAAAGGAGACAACCAACAGCATGTTTTATGACAAACAGCATTACTGCACTGCATTCTGTGAAACACTGAAGAAAAATAATTTGTTCTAATAATTAAAAAAAAAAAAGTGTGGTTCTACTACCATTTTTTATTAGGTATATGCAATGTAGATACCTCACCAAGTAATGCAAAGATAGGGCATAAGGGAATGCTGAGGCTGAGAATCTCTGAAAGACAGCTCACGACCTCCGACCAAAAATTTTTAACGTGTGGGCAGAGCCAAAGGGCATGTAAGTAATCCTCTGTTGAGGTTGAATAATATGAACATGTGTTGCTTCGGCTAAAGCCCATGCGGTAAAGTTTGTGGGTGGTATTATGGGATCTTTGAAGGACTTTATACTGTATTAGTCTGTATTTGGATTTTGGAATTGCTTGTCATAGACTGTATATTGTCTGTTGATAGGCTATTTATGTCTGAGGACCATTTGATACTGGACTGATACTGTTCTGTCTTCAGATGCTCAGATGCTAGGAGATACTTCAAACATTTTTGATGTTTGAGTGATAACTCTAAATGGGGGGCTTTGGTTATTAAAAAGTATATAAAACCGTGATTGTTAAAGTGTCAGTGTTTTTCTTTATGCTTTTGTTTACCTGGATATATTGACAGTAGCAGTAATCAGGTATGTTACATTGTTTTTGAGTGTGGTTGCATGTCATGAGGAAACCACCAATTAATAACTGTGCCAGGCTGGCTACTCATCTCTCCAGATAATTGCTTGAGTAGTTTTTCAATAAGACCTTGTTCATTCCTCCTTATGTAAAATTATGTAATTATGTCATTTTCATTACTATGTTTTCTTGTATTTGTACTTTTAATGATCCTTACAGTAACGTGTGGTCGAATTCAGCTTAATTCTAACAGATTGTTCTTTCTCAGAAGAGTAGAGCCTGTTACTGTAGCAAAGGGAAGTGCAGCCTCTCTATCAATATCCTTAATTCCAGAAGAGGCAGTTGTCTACAAACTTTTGGACATTTTCAAAAAAATGTGACAAAACACAAAATTCCAAAAAAAGTCCAAGAAACTTCTCAATATATGGCCTTCAGGAAAACCCTACATGGTTGAAAGCATTTCATCAATCCTTGTCATTAACTATGCATATTCCATCCATTCCTGGTGACAGTAGATGAGCCTCACACTCATAGGATCTCGCCTCTAACCTTATCCTCATGAGCTATGGTGGAAAAACATGAGGAGCCTGACAGGAAAGTGGGTAGCACTGGTCAGGGTAAGATTTTCCTGAGAGCCCAGTATTCTGCCTGTCCGCTCACTCCAGAGGGTCCTATATTTCCCCACCATATCTTCATGCAGCCATTTTACATGAGAACTCGAAAGGCTAATTGGCCCTCAGAGATCAGCGGTATTGTTAGTTCTGCTTGGCTTCCAACATCCATGCCTGCAATATGAGTGGATAATCACCTCCGGGCCCCACACCTGACTTAGCAGACACTTTGATATCCAAAGAGTGCCTGTAACCAGTCAGGAGTGTCTTCAGTCGCAGTGGGTGCCTTGCGAGAATACTCTAGAGCACTGGAGAAAGAGAGACAGTCAGAGAGAGAGAGAGAGAGCAAGAGAAAGAAGAAGAGTGAGAAAGACAGACAGATGAGACAGGTTTGGAAAGTGAGATAGTTAGATGGAGAGTGTCAGAAAGAGTGTATGAGAGAGAAAGAGTGAGAAGGATGGGAAGAGATAGAGAGAAAGATCACCCCAGACTTTGGCAACCTCAGACCTCTGTATCATTCTCTGCCAGCTAGTGTGATAGCAGTTCCTGCACTAGTGAATCCAAAGGCTTAGCTTTTACACACTTTGAGGCAATACATTCAAAACACATCACAGAGCTCAGTTCAGCTCTTCCTCTAAGTCAGAACAAAGAAAGGAAATTCTGACATTAAATAAAGTTTAAACACTTTATGATTATGTTTGAAATGTGTTCTCTTCTTTAACACTGATGTGCATTGACATTACAGTTAAGTTTTCTCAATTCATACACAATTACTGCTTAAAAATGTTACGGAAACGTGTTTAAACATTTGGACTTACAGTGTATACACTAGGGTTGTCCCGATACCACTTTTTTACAAACCGATACGAGTACGAGTATTTTTATTTGTGTACTTGCCGATACC
>JBBPCZ010000034.1:6242256-6261650 GCA_037974445.1 Brycinus macrolepidotus
CGAATACGAGTATGAGTATTTTAACGAAGTATCGGCCCGATACCCGATACTGGTATCGGTATCGGTGCATCCCTAGTATACACAGTTCTTATTTCCAAACCGTTGGGTATACAGGAAAGATGTATCAAATGTGAAAAATCAATGAAATGGACGGTGATCTAAAGCTCTACAACAATAACCAACATGCAAATATTACTCATGGAAACCAGAAAAGCAAGCCTTTGGGCCCCATGTGCATTAGAGAACCTTGGGTGACCATGATCCTGTTGCTGGTTCACTGGTTGTCCCTCCTTGGACCATTTTTGGTAGGTCCCAATCACCGCATTTTGAGAACATCCCACAAGTTTTGGAGATGCCCTGATGTGACTAGCAATGGCACTTTGTCCCTACTCAAAGGTACTCAGATCTTTACACTTGCCCATATTTCCTGCTTCCAACATATCAACTTCAAGAACTGAGTGTTCATTTGCTGCCTAATATATCCCACCTCCTGACAAGTGCTATTGTAACAGGTGCTATATCATACTTACTGATGTATATACATATATATATATATATATATATATATATATATATATAGTAAGTAAACATTCCCTACACTCACTTTGAAACAAAGTGGATGGGTGAAAACCTTCTCCAGTTTAAAAAAAGTCACCAAAAAATACTTGGGAACGGCAATGAGAGGCACAGACTAGCTGCCTGTCTCATGTCCGGCCACAGGGTCATGGGCATACAACGCTCACTTATGTACATGCGGAGTGAAGCCTATCCTGTCTGGTCCCATCCCGAGCAAACATTGCAGAAAGTTAATGCTACCTATTATATGTAATGCTGCCTATGATATTTACCATCTATCACCAAAAAACATTCTTAACTCATAATGGATATAATTATATTTCTCTATTCCTTATGAAATATTCACACTGTAAAGGGCAGGTGGTGTTTGTAAATTATGCAATGAAAATGACAAAAAATGTTTTTGTCCCAACATTTGACACTATATAATGCAAACTGTCTTTACAAGGCATATAAATGTAATTGCAAATACCTTTGCAAATGATGAGAACTCAGAACACAGAGTAGTGAAGGACTGGGCAGATCGACAGCGCAGGAGGAGGTACCAGATCAAACAAAAGACCAATAAAAATGTGCACAAGACGCTGAAAACACTGTTGTAAAGGAAACTCTTTTGATAGGTAAACAATCACAGTATTAGCGGCGCATTTGTGAGTGATGAATGGTGTTGTTGTTTTGATTAGCATGCACCTAAAAAGGAATTTAAAGTGAAATTATGTCTGCTGTGGCACAGGGCATAACATAGTGGCAACATTTTAGTTTATTTTTCCATGTTATGTGTTTTATGTCATGTATATTGAGAATATTATGATTTTTCTTAATAGATCTTTACAGATTGTTGCATTAATGTAATTAATGCAAGAATGAGATGCCACAACAATAGATGCTTGATCCAATAGATGCCAGAGGAGCCAGTACTCAGCTTTATTTGGCACAAGTTAAACCCTGCTTATAAAGACTTACAGCATTCCCATTATAATAAATTTGTAGTATGCTATACAGTTTTACCCTGCCTTATCTGACCTTGTATGTGGGCAGCAATACATGTCATTTCATGCCAAATTCATGAAGAAACAATATTCCAGCTGAAATAGCAACAAAAAGATTACCAGTGTCTTTAGGCCAAGCGTGCAACACCTCAACAGAGTGAAATAACAGCATTTAAGGTGGCACAATACACAACAATGCCATACAGAAACGTCTGTGGAACAAACTGTACCTTGTATGACTCACTGACAAAAAGATCTCCCCTGGGGTGCAATGAAAACACCAGCAAATCTTGTTGCCACAAAATCAAAGGTTCCTCAAATGTCACTAGGCTTTGAGATCCTTGTCTGTCATTTCAGTTTGAATGCACATCTGATCCCCTCACGACGATAAGACATACAAGGGCCATTTCATTGTTTCTCCACTTATGTAACCTGTTTCCTTTTATATGATTAGGAAGGTGAAGGTTGTTCTCATTTCAAAATCGGTTTCGCTTCTTCTACCCGGTTGAGGACAAGTGGCGATATTATCATGGACCAAATGATCAAAACTTGGGGAATTTTTTCTTTTATGGTCAGATGAAGCAGCACTGCTTTTGTTCACCATGGGAACAGCAATCACAAATGAGACCCTAAGGCACTGTGAAATTATGCAAGTTATTGGGATGCACCGAGCAATCCTGTATAAAGCTCTTAGCACATAATACATAATACAATAATAGTTCCAGCAGTTACTAAAGGGCGTTTTTCAGGAGAAATAAATAACTGTCATTCAATGTTGCATGTAAACTATACACTTTTATAAACAACTGCTTCAGTTGGTTATATGCAACCTAGTTGCTAGTAAAATACTATACATATACAGTGCTGGGCTATCAGACATTTGACTGTAATTTTACAGTATTGGAAATCATATTACTGTAACACTGGCCATGTTCTTTTGTCTACAGCTAAATGGCATCGCTTAATTTTACAAAACTACAGGTCACATTTCCAGCTGGAAGAAAAGTCACTGATAGAGAAAGAACTTTGCCATTCCAGAAAGCCTTACAAAGTGGAGCTCCACCAGTGACCTAATGGGGAGAAGAAATAATCATTTTATTTTACATTTTAAAATGATGTCTGTATGATACGTTTAAATGGTGCAGTATCTATAGATGTGGAAAGGGTCTTAGATAAAGTAAGTGGTTTTCTTTTTATTTTTTATATGGGTTTTAAAATCTTAAAAAAACAAAAAACAAAACTTGGTTTCTAACTAAGACATCTTTAGACATGCCTGAAGAAAATGTTTTTGAAAATAACTGAATAAATGGATTACTAAAAGATAATTAAACAGTCACACTATGGTCATATCAAACATTTAAACCTATACTATCTGTGCAGTTATACACAATGTAGTAAAATCCCCCAACCCACCACAGAACCATAGCCAAAGCAATGCCTCTCACTGAGCTACAGTCTTTGACTACTGGAGTGAGAAGCTGGGAAGGGAGTGTTCTTGTACATAATGACAAAAAATAAATATATAAAATAAATAAAAAAGGAAAGAAACCTGGAGTTCCCTATTGAAGTGTATTTGCCTTATAACACAGGGTATCTTTTTTTTTTCTTTCTAAAGATCTCCTCTTTTTTTCTTCCTAGGACTCACTCGGGCAGAAATAATCACAGGTCTAGCAAGAGTCTCGTTTCCATCTCTATGCATTCAGTCACATGAAACCTTTGGCACTGCTGGTTTCAAATGATCCTGCTGCTTGCACCATCTCTTGGTGCCAGAATGTCAGCCTCCTTCGCTGTGCTTTAAGTGCAGTCAGGCTGGGCTCCTCTGAAATGAATAGCGAGGCTAATCCACAGCTTCCCCTACTTATATCTCGACACTCATTCCATGTGTTTGGACAAGTGATTAATGTTTTGAAAGGATACAGCAAGGATTTTTGACCAAGAATACAAAAGCGGTCCTTTTCCACAAAACACTCTGTCAGCAATAATGTTTGCACCAACTAGTCTCAGAATGGACAACTTTCTAGATGATTCGACAAAAGAAAATTATTATTTTTCCAGTGTTGTTACCAGAGTTATTGGCCCTGTTTTGATGCAAAAAAAAACATTTTCTTTTTGATCTAAAATAATGTTAGCACCAACTACTATCAGAGAGAACAGGATAATGATTTCATAAAATATGGACAAGGATTAAATGAGACATCATATGGTATGAAGTAAATGCCATTGCACTGACATATGTCTTCATGCTAAAGTGATGGGAGTTTGTTAGGTTACCAGGTAAGTATTAGGTACAAATCCCAAAGTACTAGGTATTTCCTTTCAGTAACAAAGTGTTAAATACCTAGAAAGTCTGACTCAGTTACACTGAAATGTCTAACAGGTTTTAAGTATTAAGTGAGTAAGTGTGAAGGTGCCAATAATTATTCTGGGAAACAAGATGGTAAGTACCTAGAATGTCTAATTTTTTTTCACTGAAACATCTAACAGGTTGTAAGTATTCAGTGGGTCGTTGCATGGTGCCAACTTTAAATAGCCATAACTGTGTTGGGTAAGAGGATGGTACATGCCAGAACAGTCTTAATAGGTTATCTTGAAGCGCCTGATAAGTTCTAAGAAACTGAACATAGCAAATATCTGAGAACTGGATAACCTTTCAGAGTAACAAGCTGGTAATTAAAACATTTTCCCATTAAATTGCACAATAAAATGGCATTTCTTTAAGCAGAAAATTCATTGGAAATGCTCAGCATATTGCACAGTGGTGTTGGATAACTATACAGCTATAGTTAGTTCGAAGACTTACCTATTTTTTTTCGGCTTCATGATATTGTCCTATTATTAGAGGAAATATATTTTCATGTCATGATCTATTGACTTGGATTTGCAAAGAATAAACAGCACGTTGTCAGTATGAGCTCAGGTTTGAGCAGAGTATTGTTCTTTTCATTTACATTTACATTTACGGCATTTAGCAGATGCTCTTATCCAGAGCGATGTACATCAGCGGTCAAGTAGTCCACATCTGTTCTTCAAACCTGTAAAGCTAGATTTAAATCAACATCTGCTTTTAACCAAGTTACTGCCATCTATGTTACACACCTAAACAAGTCCCGTCGAAGAAAAGTCAGAGGTTAAAGCAAAAGTAAGGAAGGCATGGAGTTAAAGAAAGTAAGTGCTCAAAAGGTTTTTTTTTTTTTTTTTTAAATATAGAGAAGAAGAAATGAATAAGCAACAACAAGAGGCCTAGTCAGTCACCAAGGTGCTCCTCGAAGAGGTGGGTCTTTAGGGGATGCTTGAAGACAGTGAGGGACTCCGCAGATCTGATCGGAAGAAGGGGTTCATTCCACCACAGGGGGGCCAAGACTGAGAAGAGTCTTTTTCAAACAACAGTGGTGTCTGTTGCCTGTTACAATCTACAAGAAGGCATTCAAATAAGAATCTCATTGTACATGTACCTGTACACTGTTCATATGACAGTAAATCTTTGAGGATACACAAAACCAGAGAGTCTTGAATAGCATGTTCCTGTCTTATTACCTAGAAACAAAACAAAATCTGGACTGTAAAAAAAAAGCAATGCTTCTTACTGTGGTTTTACTGGTTTTTTACCATGTATTTCAGGAAACAATGCAGTAGTACAATGGGGTGCAAGCTTAGCCTAGACAGTATATTATAACTAACTAACATGTCTTTCTGCTTAACAAATCAGTAACTGGAGTGTAAAAGAAAGCAGCTATTCTTACTGTGGTTTAATTGGGTCCTTATTGTTCATTTCAGGGAACGAAAAACCAATATGTTTTCATTTTTAAGAGCAAACAGTATTGTGTCTCTAACAGGACTGTAAAAGAAAGCAGCATTTTTCATCATGGTGAATGGTTCACCATTCATCTTGGTGAATGGGTTAAATGCAGAGGAAGAATTTCGTGCCGTTCACACTGTGTGCTGTGGTGTGTTCACGTATGACCGAATGATCCCTTTCACTTCACTCTGTCACTTTCTTTTACCATAATCATTTCTGTCCATCTATGACCGAGGTACTCAGTCCTGAGAAAGAAAATAATAATATTGCAATGTTGTACTGCAGATATTGTGAACAGAACTAAAGAAGAAAGAATTAAGAGCTCTTTTTAATTGAATTTTTGTACTTCTTTTGCTCTGCCATTCTCTCATTATCAAATATATCAAATGCATCTCTATTCTAAGCAGGAAGGGAACTGCTCAAAAAGACTTGTAGTTTTCTTTTATGAAGCTTTTGTTTTATTGGCAGGAGCTCTGACCTTTTTTCAGCTCACTGGTTTTCTGTTTGAGCTCTTCTTTGACATCCAGAAAGGCTTTGCATCTGTGGGCAAAATTATTTAGTGTTTCATCATCTTTGAACTCAGGCAGCGGCCCAAATTCCTGCCCTTGTGCAGCAATTGTTACTCCTGCTATAACAGAAGTCACTGAAATGGCGTTCTTGTCCACATTCAGTTTCTCACAGCTAACAGTGACACTCCTTATTCACTAAAATTCTTTCAGGAGTTTCTTCTATCAATGTAATACGTCCTCTGGGCACTTGACCACAGAGCACCAAAGAAACCATATATATCTAAATGACTATAAGTCAATGCATCTGTAAGCAAAAGAACAAAATTAAAAAAGATTCATACAAAACAAAACACTCTGATCAGAGAATACAATGAATGCAACCATGTAGCCACACATTAGATCTGACATTCTATGCTGAAGAAAAATAAAGGCAAAAAAGTGAGGCTCTGTTTAAGAGTATCTGCATCAATGAAGAGCTGACAGAGGAACAAATTCACAAAAACACATGCTTTCTTAAAAATTATAACTATTATGAATAGTGAGACGTCTTAAAACCAGAGTGACAACTTTTCCTATACACAGTATACACAATAATTCAAAAGTCTGAAATCCCTGTTCAATAGTTTAATGTTTTCAGTAATGTGTTTTTTAATAAAGGAAAACCCACTGAATTACAGAGACATGTATAAAATTATAATATGTATTAAAATTATTACAATAAGCCTCACAGGTTTGAATTATTAGGACTCCCCCCATCTTTCCCACAATGCCTAGATCTCAATCACATGAGCCTAATTAATGGACATAAATACCTCCGACTTCCGCATTCAGATTTGCAAAGTATTGCCGTGGATTATTTACCTGATTTTTGTATATCCCTGCCTGTATTTCTCGGCTTTGATTCATGTCTCACCTCACCTTTTGTTTTGTTTGCTGATGTGGATTTGCATTTCTGGACTCTGACTATTGGGACCGCACTCCTGGACTCGACTCTTTGTTATGGCGATTCGGAACTGTTTGCTAATCTGACTGCCCTTTGGTTTTGGAACTCTGTCAGTATCTGTTTTTTTTTTTTTTTTAATCTGCTGCTTTACAGAATAAATCTTGTTGCCTGTTTGACTCTGTGCTTGGGTCTATCTCGGTCTGAACTTGACAAAACTCAGTTATGTCCACTCAAAGGTGTGTCCAAAGTTGAACATCAACATTTTGTTTTTTTAAAAAGCAGAAAATTTGCAAAACTTTGAAAATGATTTTTAATAGACATCAAGGTTTTGTTCATCATTTCATGTTTCCAAAATACTTCATCATCAAAGCTCCTTTATCATCTCCAGATCAAAATCAAAGCTCTAATGATTTAAAATATCTTTGATGTGCAGTGAAGTAATATTTAAATCAAGATGGTGTGAATTATTACTGAACTTTTGACTGATAGCGTGCCTCAAAGTTAAACATCATTCTATTTCATTCATTTCACAACCTCCATATGTGCAGCAAAACCCATATGTTCCTTTATTCAACTCTAAAACATTCGTTCATACAGTCGTATGAACTATACCAATATATATTTTGACATGGTTGTATTTTTGTAATACCTTGGACAGACTTAGACATACTACCATGCCCTTTCTTGTGGAGTTTAAGTAAAAGTAGAAGATTCTCATCCTTTAGGAGGCGATTTCTTCTTTGTTCCTTGGAACATCACTGTGCCATTTGGTTTCCTCATGAAGTTTATCAATGGTTGAGCGTCCATTTGGTCCTGCTGGGGTGTAGCTGCAGCCACTAAAAACAGAGAAAGAGAGAGAGAGAGAGAGAGAGAGAGAGAGAGAGAGAGAGAGAGAGAGAGAGAGCAAGAGAGAGAGAGCAAGAGAGAGAGAGAGAGAGCAAGAGAGAGAGAGAGAGAGAGAGACAGAGTAACTATAGGCTTGGCTGGGTATGTCTGACATGTTCATAAACAATCCCAAATCCACACTGATTTTTAGCAAGGCTTGTACTAGTCTACTTTAACCATAAAGAAACCTTCATTACGCAAATAATAGGCATCTGATGTCTCTGAAATCTTTAAAAATGAATCCCATTACACATACTCTATGTCTTTAAAAGTTGATTTACATTAGGCTTGTAATTAATCGCTGTACCTTCTTGTCTAGAATGAACAACCCCAATAACTATATTGTGCTGAACACTGGCCCTCCAGAAAGGGAAGCATGAGGTAATATTCAGCAGTGTTTAACATTATTACATCTTTAACAGTGTCTGACACAGGGTTTGTGGAAGAGACATGTTGATATGATAGCGGAAGGTGTTTGTTGGAGCAGCAAATCCTTGACCAGGGTTACTACACACCTGCGAGAATTACGTGGCTGAGCAATGAGGCGCTATGGAAGGAGAAGGAAAATGAGAATTGGAGGACAGAGAGCTTTTTTTGCCATATATAAGGGCACATTCAGGCACAAAAAAGAAGGTAAATATTGTTTATTTAAAGGTTTGTTGAAAAATGCATACCTGGCTGTTGTCATGTTTGTGGAATTATTGATGGTTTTTTGTTTTGTTTTGTTTTTAGTATGGACGTGGAAGTCAAGGACGGACCTTGTGAGGGCGTGCCGAAGCTGAAATGCTCCACAAGGCGTATCAAAATTTCTGAATAATCTAAGAGGTGCTTGCTGTCAATTGTAAGGAAGTATGTAAGATCTGGTTCTCATATAATTAGTGATTCTTGGGGTGCAAATTGGCTCAGCATGGCTGTATCCACTATCAGGTCAATCATCAGCTTCGTTTTGTTCATCCTGGGAGTGGAGCTCATACTCAGCACATCGAAAGAGCCTGGCGAAATTACAAAGAGGACATTTACAGCTGGTGGCCTGGTGATTAGGGATCGGTCCCTTCGATTGGAAGGCCCTTTGTTTGAATCCCAGGACTTCCAGGGACACCACTGAGGTACCCTTGAGGTATCGTCCACACACACTGCTCCATGGGCGCTGTGTTCCTGGCTGCCCGCTGCTTCACTTGGTGAATGGGTTGAATGCAGAGAAAGAATTTCACACTGTTTGGTGTGCTGTGGTGTGTTCATGTGTGACTATAAGGGCCACTTTGCTTATTTTACTTTACAGGTACAGAAGCAACCTGACAGAGTAATCTCTAAAAATGAACTTAAAGTCTATAAAGTCTGGGAAAACAACATAAAATGCACTGCTTGGCCATCTGTTCAAAGAAATGAGAGCGTGCTGCAAGATTTGAGATGGGATGGGGTGAAAAAATGTAGCGAGCAGAGTTTTATTTACTGGTGAATTAGAAGACATTCTCACTGTCATGAAGCATACATAATGAAAATAGTTTCTTAATTCCTTCTTCTTGTTTAGTTCTGTTCGTATGCAGTATAACATTGTAATGTTACTGTTTTCTTTCTCAGGATTGAGTACCTCACAGTGTAAATGTTTTATATTACTTTTGGGGCAGCTGGTGGTCTGGTGGTTAGGGAACTGCCCCTGCGATCGGAAGGTCCTAGGTTTGAATCCCAGGACTGCCAGGGGCACCACTGAGGTACCCTTGAGCAAGGTACCGTCCCCACACACTGCTCCCCGGGCGCTGTGTTCCTGGCTCCCCGCTGCTTCACTTGGTGAATGGGTTAAATTCAGAGAAAGAATTTCACATTGTTCACACTGCGTGCTGTACTGTGGTGTGTTCACGTGGGACTATAAGGGGCCACTTTACTTTAATATAACTGTCCAAGTACGTACCATCCTCTTACCCAGCAGAGTAACTGTTATAACTTACAGATATTTCAATGTAAAAAATAAGACTTTCTATGTACTTACCATCTTGTTACCCAAAATAATTAATTAGCACCTTGTATTTTGTACTTGACACTTACTCATGTAATACATAGAACCTGCTAGACATTTCAGTGTAATTGAATCAGACTTTCCAGGTTCCTAACACCTTGTTACCCAGAATAATTACTTAGTACTTTGTACCTGGTTTCCTGGAATTCACTTGCTTGGTTGTTGCCTAGCACTCAGGGGACTACAGAAGATAGGATAACCGTTTGTTCTATCTATAACTCTATTATGGAACTTCAGTAATGAAGTAATGTAGGTTGTCATTTACTTCATAAATTGTCATTTACTTCATTGTCATTTACTTCATAAATGATCTAATGTCATCTTGCTAATCCTGACTCGCCATTCCTAAGCATGCAAGCACTGAATGAGATCATGAGCTTAAGATATTTTCTGCAGTAATTGACATTGTACTGACATAAGGGCTCTTATGCTAAAGTGGTGGACATTTGTTCCCTTCACAACTCGTGTGTCATTTACTTCATAAAAGTATTCAAATGAATTGTTACCAAATATTCCTACAGAATTCTATGAGTGGAAAGAAATTGGTCCAGCTATCACCATATCAATTAGAATCCTGTAAACCCGCCACTGAGGAGATCTGAACACAAGGCCTTAGATGGAAAGATAAATCTTTTTCTGCACAGCTTGAGAAGCTTGCTGGATATGGTCTAACCGCAGGTGCAATGGCAGAAGACTGGAGAAGGTCAGGGACATCGTTTCCCACTGTTAGGCCTCTGACTTAAATTTTTCTACCTTTACTGCATTAAAGAATTTGAACCCATGACCTGAAGCAACATACCACTGTGCAGCTCCCACAGCTTACAACACCGTTTATTATTCTTAGCACTAGTGCTGACATGGTGCTTAAAGTGAAGTTTATACTTCGTATTTAGCGCCGATGATGCTTTCAATATTCCTCGGACAATATCCGCATGACCCACAAGCTAAACAGGTTTCTTAGAGCATCTAATTAACATTCATTAAATCAAGTTCATTTCAGACATAATTGGTGGTGTTTTGAAGCTTGTTGGCCAAAGAAAATTGCTTTCAGATGGGGGGTGAGGTCACTAATTAAAGTTTCATAGGTGCGGAAAAAGATCACTGCAGTGAATTATTGGGACGGAGTTAGCCTTGAAGTGACTGGGGTTTAAATGCTAAAACGCTGATATATATTTAATACATGCTCATAATTATATAGCTTAAGTATAACTGCCGCCAATCAACCTGTGTGTCTTGTTAGTGAGAATGCACACACTTGCGTGCACACACACACACACACACAAACACATGCACATTTGCACAAATACAAACATGCACAAAAGCACACACACACACTCACGCACACACATACACACACACCTGCAAGGTTTGGGCATACACTGATTTAATGAGATATCTTTGGGCCTGTACGAAATTCCTGCCAGCACATAGGGAGCTGAGATGTTAAATAAACATTAATTTCTGAATTTCACATCTGCCTTGGCTTTCAAATATTTAGAGATGACAGTGCACACCAGAAGCTATCTGGGGATAGTTCACAATGACTGACTGGTATGCAATATAGAGAAATGTCCTCAGATATTCGTGGAGCGTAAGCTCCTTTATCAAAAAATAAATGTATGCCTCAAATACCTACAGTATTCACTTCAGCGGTCATGTCAAATAGAGTGTATCATGGCAAACACATCGTATTGAACTCCTGATGAAAAAAGGCTCACATTTTGAACTGGGGGGAAAAAAAAGGGGGGGGGAACTGGGGATCTTGATATGTTTTGTGTACGTTCAAACAAATTGAGAGGCATATTTTAAAGCCAGCACTAATATATGACTCTACCAGGACAGAAGTCACATTTGTGTTTTGAAGAAGCTAATAATTAATGAGACTACTAAGTGTGTAAAATGGAAGAATAATATCGCATATGGCATAAAAAGATAAAACGCAGAATATGAACCTGTTACAATACAGCTACAGCGGACAATTTCTAAAAACCTAGGGTTTACAAACATACTCACATACCCTTATTTTCTATTGAGCATGAACTGTAGGACTGCCTTTGAAAAGTGATGCAATAAGACAGCTAGATCTCAGACACTCTCTTCTGTTGATCTTGCCATTCTTCTGGATCTGTACTGGACTATCTTTCAAGAACAGCCTTCGGCCCACGTTAGCTGTTTCAACTGATAAATGTGGTTTAGGGTCTATGTAGTTTCACAAGCTGTACAAAACGTTTAAGAGTGCTGAAGGACCGTCTGACTGCTTTAATAACCTTGTTCATGAAAGCTGTCGGCTTTGGGTGATAGCTGACAGGGGAAAAAATGAAAATAATACATTTGACCTCAGTGTCATAACAAAACCTCACATCTTAAGGAAGAGATGTTATAATGTTGTGTTTAATGTATATATATATATATATATATATATATATAAATATGTGTGTGTGTGTGTGTATGGGTATAAAATGACAATTTTCTTTCAGCATGAAGTGGTCAAGTAATTTAAACAATGCTCAAATACAAAAGTATATGAATAAATAAATAAAACATTTTTATCACTGCATCATTGCAGCGATAACTGACACTGTAGCTTTACAGTGGAAATACAACAACATTCCAACAAAACTAAATCAAACTGATAAGTGATTATAGTGAGAACGTATACAGCTCTAACAAAAACTGTTTCTATTTATTTTTAACATTTGTATAAAAAAAAAACAGAAACAAATATTACATCAGTCTATTTTAATGTAGTGTAGTATGTTAAATTATGTTATTATGGTAATATATTTTATGTAAATATATTACTTAATACAAATAGAATACAAAAATTCTATTAGTGTGTCTGTGTGTGTGTCTGTGTGTGTGTGTGTCTGTGCGTGTCTGTGTGTGTGTGTGTGTGTGTGTGTGTGTGTGTTTGTTTGTGTGTGTGTGTGTGTGTGTGTGGAAATGATGCATTGCATCAAGTATATCCAATGCATCACTTCGCGCCAATAGGCTATGCAGTCAGTGAGAGGAGAACAACTGGTGGCCGTCTGCTCTTCAGTGTTCACGGCTATGGAGACTGAACGCTTTGACTGTCAAGGGGACCCCGGTTATTAAAAGATATTACTCCGCTTCCCATTTCCTAGCAAATCAAAGGATTATAAATCTTATTTCCTTCCCATAAAGATTAAATGAAAAATCAGTGCTCAAATGGATAGGCCTATTTTAATCTAGCACATTAATACTTTAGTATACAGGATATTATTGTTCTATTACAATGACTATAATTACTTTTATTTCATAATCTCTGTCAATCCTAAAATTGCTCACTTGTTTAATGCTGGATCTTGCCAGGAGGACCATTAATTACTGATCTCGGTGTTGCTATTTGCGCGGAGGATGTGCTTGATCTGATTAGAATAAAAGAGTTGTATCATGCATATAATGCAAAAAAGAGCTGTAGTGACAGGGCACCTGTTTTCACAGTCATTTTACGGACTTCCTACTGTCAGCACATTCTGCGTGTTTGCGGTGCTTTGATTTCCAATGGCACGGTCGCCTCGTTTCTCTTCTAGCCTTGATTCTCTTCAGTGATTATCCTGTGCTGCAGAGTTTCATCTCACACCACAGAGCAGTTCTGCAGAAAAACTGTGCTTTGTGATGTTTCTGTGTGATGTTTTTCACCTCTACTTTCAGAAACAGAAATAAACAAAAGCCATACATACCGTATATGTTCAGCTCTTGCATATTGAAACATTGAGAATTATCAGAGAGGATTTTAAAGAGGCTTCGGTCTGTACCATCACAAGGAGATTGGGACAAGACAATTCCTATTGGTCAACAGATATAAGGGTGATGCCATAGGGGAACCAGTTTTTTTGGTTAAATGATTAAATCTGCCTTTTTGGAAGACGTACACTGTAATACAGTAGACTGACTTTTTAGATAATGTTTAAATTCAAAACTATTTTATTTTAGATACAGTACAAAGTGTAGCGCATGATAAATGCAACGGTAGTCCATGTATCTACTGATGGATGTCACAGGAACTTGACTGCAAAGTATAATACATTTATGTTATAATGTAAATGTCATTTTGTTAGACATTCTTTATACAGGATGTATGGTAAATAGCTTCCAATCATTTCTCATGCATATAAAAGTGATAATATTCATTCAGCGACTACCGGAGCTTTGCGATGGGTTAAGTCAATGCACATGAATATGACTGCACCAAGGACAAACCTTGAGATCCATCAAGATTCTGCGCAGTTCTGCCTCAGCAAATGTACCGAGGCAGGGTGTTTAGTTCACTCGTTCAAAGACCGGTATTACTGACATCTAGAAATGTTAGTGAACACAGGCATATATTAGCTCACATATTTCTTTCATAGACTCTTATTGAGGTTCCTAAAATATTCTGGACTTGGGAAGGTTCTAAAAAATGCTTTAACTGGTATTGAACCTTTGCTTTTTGTGAAGGTCCTTAAACATTAAAAGAGCTCTTCAGGTCTCATTTACAAAACTTCTTCTTCAAGGCATCTCCCACTGAAAGACTTTTTAGGTCATTAAAAGCGGTCCTTCTATGAACTCTCCAAAGAAACTTTTCTGACACCTTTACTTTTTATGTTGCAGCTCTGTGTCACCAGTCTGCAGCATGATGACGTGAACACCTCCTGTTGTGCTTTTCACTGAAAAAAGCCCAGCAATCACCAATAGTCTTAGTAATCAACAGCTTAAAAGGGAAAAATATAACATGAAATGAAGGAACTATCAGGTTGATCTGACAAACACTGATCTAATTTAGGATAAATTAATTGCCAGATTTTGATAGTGTCATTTTGGCCCCTACACTCCAGTACAAAGTAAAGCCATCTTACAATTAGGGGAAATAAGTATGTAAGTATTCAGACATTTTTTTTTTCTAATTTACTAGAATGTACGCCCAGTGTGTATATCCACTTTAAATTTTGACACCTAATATCTTTGCACTAATAAACAGTAGGAGAAATGTAATGTTTAATGTATTTATAAGCATACACAAATAAATAATGGCACCCTGAATTACTTCAAATGATTATTTTAGCTGTATATCAAAAGTTACTGTCTTGTTGAAACATTCATCTTTTCTCCTTTAAAAGCCAGTCAGACTAAATCCTCTTCTAGTATCTTCTGGTGAATTGCTCCAGTCATGTTTCCTTTGAGGATGTGACCATTTGGGACCATTTGCAAAGAAGAAGCCCCATATAATGATGCTCCCACCACCATACTTTGCTGTAGGTATGGTGTTCTTGGGATCACATGCTCAACTCTTCTTTCGTTAAACATGACAAATCAAATTATTGTTTTTGTGCACTCTGCCTAGACTACATTGTTCGAAAATATTTCTGATTAAAATGTTGTGTGCAAATTTTAGATGTGTATTGACTTTGTGTATTAACTTTGTGTATTAACTTCGTGTTGGGGTGTAGAACCAGAGATGATTGCAGTGCACTTCATTACTTTTTGTATAACTGTTGTTCCTGCTATTTCAGGTCATTCCGCAACTTTTTTGCATGATTGCTACTTGGTTTGTGAAATTGTTTCAACCAATGTATTTTATTATGTCACCAGGTGCACCATTTTATTTACCTTTTTTTTAACTTATCAACTACATTTTTAACTATTTCTTTGTTTATGCTTATGAATACATACTTGGTTCATATAAGTGCAATGTCAAAGGGCGTGTATAAAATTAAAATTGATTCATAATACGTTTCTGAATACTTATTTTCCTTAATTGTAAACCAGCCTCCATATGCCCAGCTCGAGAGACTGTAGTGGCTGTTTGTTTGTTATTTGCTATACAGCAATTCCCAAGATACCCTGGCTCAATTATTGCAGCTCACCCAGTTTAAAGGAATACATGCGGTGTCATGATAGTGGAGATTTGTACCGATCCATTCCACAGCCATGAGAGAGCAGACATCTCGGAGCATAACATCCTTACAATAGCGTGACAAATGGGAGTAAATAGGGTTGCTTAAATTGAATAAACAAATGTGTCAAACCGCCCCAGTCACATTGCACATTGACTTTCCCTGTTCGTTCGCGAGTCAAATGGCCGCACTTGCCTTTGAAATCATTTTCAAAATCCTGAGAATATTTAAATGCTAATATCATAAGCTCACAAGCATAATATGATAAGCTGACAAGCTTATTATAAGCTGTGAAGTTTAAAGAGTTTCCCCCATTAGCTATCAGAGGGCGCATTAAATTGCATCAGTTTGCTAGCAGGTAGGCTACAAAGTAAAATTCTTTTTTAACTTGGAAAGGAGATTAGTCTGACTGCCAATGACAGCATCATATACAGAGGGACTGGGAGTCGGGGGTAGGGGGGGTGGGCGTGGGGGTGGGGATTTATCTGGGCCACGCATGAAGCACAGGTGTTTGGGTAGAGGACTAGCAGACAGACAGAGGCGATTATCTGACAGCCTATGATACGCACGGAGGTGTCATCCTATACAGAGACAAACCGCACCTGCAAGAGTCAAAACATTACCATGGCAACCCTGTTAACACAGCTTGATAGATGAGAGCCCGGTGCCTGACAGGGCTCAACCACTAGTAGCATTCATGTGTGCGAATCAAAGGCTGCTTTTTACTTTTGTTATAGCAACTTTGATAGTCAAGGTAAGAATCTGCATGGAATGTAGCCTGTTGACACTGCAAGTCACCTGCAGCACTGTGAACATGAACTTTTTCACATGCTTTTCAATGCAGAGAGAGGCCGAGTGTATTATCGCTTTGATTCCCAGCCATTTATAACAGTATAATAGCAGAAGAAAAGAAGCTTAGAAGTCCAGGCGTCAGACAGGCCCTTGCCTAAGCATGTATGGGGAACAGTCATGGTCAGTCCACCACAATGATTGCTTTTAACCCTCAAGTTAAGCCATTGATCTGTACGACTAAGCATGAATCTTAAGTTTTGGCAATCAATGCTTTAGTAAATTCTCAAACAGGATGATGCAAAAGTTTTAGGCATGCCACAGGACTGCAAATGCTTCTTTATACTCTCTAATAAAAAACATGAAATTTTATGTTTTTATAACACCAGAAAGGCTCTGTGTCTTATTTAACTAATGTAACCATATGACAGGCAACCGTATGGGCAGGCATAAGGATCTGAACATTTTCATAAGGGTCAAATTGTGATGGCTTGACGACTGGGTCAGAGCATCTCCAAAACGACAGGTCTTGTGGGGTGTTTCTGGCATGCAGTGATTAGTACCTACCAGAAGTGGTCCATGGAAAGACAACAGTGAACTGTTGACAGGGTCAAGTGCATCCAGTGCTCACTGATGTGCGTGGGTGTGATCTGATCCCATGGAAGAGCTATTGAAGGACAAATTGCTGAAAAAGTTGACTGTTGCTATGATAGAAAGGTGTCTGAACACAATGCATCGCAGCTAATGGAGACACAATCTTCAGAACTGAACCATGGAGGAGATGTCACCAGGATACACTATGGGAAGAGGGCAAACACCAAACGGTACATCTAACAGAAAGCCAATACAGCTCACTATTCAAAGAACCCATATCCACAGTAAAGCATGGAGGCGGTAGAGTCCCGTTGTGGGGGTGTTTCTCTGCAGCAGGGACTAGGGCACTCGTCAGGATAGAGGGAAAATTCTGCCAGAAACTTATCAATGGGAAGAAGGTTCACCTTCTGACATGACAATGACCCAAAGCTCACAGGAAAATTGACCACACAGTGAAAGAGAAAAAGGTGAATCTCCCTGTATGGCCTAGTCAAAGCCCAGACTTAAACCCTATTGAAAATCTGTGGAATGACTTGAAAATTGCAGTCCACCAACGGTCACCATGCAATTTGACTGAGCTTGAACAGTTCTGTAAAGAAGAATGGACAAATACTGCACAGTTGGAAGAATCCCAACAGGCTCCAACAAAGTAGTAATTAAAGCAAAAGGTGAAAGGTGTACTAGCATGGAGGGGCGATCCTTTATTCATCTCAGGGTTTCTGGTTTCTTCTTGATATTTTTTTTTTTCTGAACTGTTGCTATCTTCAAGATGGATATTATAAGTTGTATTGAGTAAATACAGCTTTATGTGTCTCTTCTTTTCAGGCTGCAGTGTAAAATATGAGTATACATGTAAGTTACTGCACATTTCTACATGCAATCTCTTTCCGACTTCTGCGGGACTGACAGACATAGACATGCAACAGCATAAAAGCGTTAGGCCCCAAATGATGTCCATATAGCAAACTGGACTTTCATCTATTGATATTTCTCTTCAGGCATTTGGCACACACAAATCAAATAATTTCACTGATCTAGCCCAGAGGCGGCCATCTCTCCAGGGGTCTCAATAATTATTCTCCTTAGAGGTGCTGAATATGTATTTATGTCTAATCAGGCCTCACTCTTGCAGAAACCAACCCAGCAATTAACCTTCTCCGCTGGTCGTGCATTCTGGACACAAATTAAGTGTTACCGAGGGCCTGCTCTGTCAATGTTTGCTGGTCTCAATTAGTCACTGATAGTGTGTCTGACAAACAGCTGGCCAGCTTTGTCTGGATAATCTCGCTCTGCAGCTGTGCTGGAGCAGACAGTATGCTCCTCTAATAAGCCATGCTGGCCCTATTGGGAAAGACAGCCAAAAGGGGTCCCAGATCAATGCTGGCTTGCACATTTAAATGCCTTTTTTCTATTATGCATGTCCAGTGTAGATCCCCAAACTCCATCAAATGGAAAGCACAGTGTCTTTTCAACCACACAAACAATACTGCCTACAAAAGTCGTCATGCAGCACAATGACGCCTTTCGAATCCACGGAATTCAAAGCAAGATTATTTCAGCTGCATACAATCAACTATAATTCACTGCACAAATGTGGGGAAAAAAAGGAGAAGAATTGCACAGAATAAATGAGATAAATGGCTAAGTAAAACTGGAAGAGAAAGGGATAAATCCTGAATCGGGTTTGTGTGTAAATGGGCTTTGTGCACAGATCTGAGAATCTTTCCCCTCTAAGTAAATCCACACTCTCCCCCTTTCCTGCCTGAGCGGAATATTCCATTTTTTGACACTAATGTGCACCTCCCAAAACCTCATTTTGTGTGATTACGATACATAGTATATATAATATACACACATCATTTTAACTAGGAAAAACAGGTGGTCTTTAAAATGATGTAAAATTTGTGTTTATTTAAGTCCAATATTAACCAGTCTTTAAAAAAAAAAAAAAAAACAACTAAAAACTTAACTTAGAAATTCATCTAAATATCATTTTATTCTTAAAACCTCCTATGTCTGTGCATTACAGAGCGAAACAGAGCATACAAAGTATGCATTTTTGTTGTAAGTTACCTAGCAAAAACAAATCTAAATGGATGTATTGTTTACTGTTTAAAGGTTATATTAAACTTAATAATGAATGTGATTTATTGTTATTATGCATTTTAGAATGTTTGTGTAATTCCTGTTTTCATTACGTATTCTTCTTGATAAGCTTAGACTGTGCTCAGATAACAGATCAATTAAATAGAAAGTGAAAACACACAAACATACGCTTAACTTTTCATTGTTATGAGGATATTGAATCAATTCAACAATTACTATCATCATCACTTCGTGTTGGAGGGCGATATAAAAAAAATACAAATAGATACTCAAGTGTCTTTTGTTTGTAAATACACATG
>JBBPCZ010000034.1:6276731-6296923 GCA_037974445.1 Brycinus macrolepidotus
AAATTCCCACAGAAACTCCAAAATCTTGTGGAAAGCCTTCCAAGAACAGTGGAAGCTGTTATAGCTGCAAAGGGGGGGACCAACTCCATTTTAAAGTCTATGTATTTGAATGCAATGTCATTAAAATCCCCGTTGGTGTTCTGTGTCCCAATACTTTTGTCCTTATAATGTATGTTAGTCAGTGCTTTTGCCTTTGTTAGGAATTCACTGTGTATGTAGCCTTGCCCAAAGTTCTAATATTTAATGCTAGAAGGAAATAAGTCGCACAGGATGAGAAAAACAGGTTTAAATGACAAACAGTATGAAGTATTACCAGTAGTCTGAGGACATTAGATAAAGATGGCCTAAGGGTATTACAGGGTGGGGGAGTGGTGGGGGGAGGTATAACAGAAAGTTGACAAAACCTATTCCTTTGGGGTAACTGTGTAAGCTACAGTAAAACAGACAAGCTTCTCTCAAATATGCTCATATCCTGAAAATTGCTCAAACACTATAGTAGCCACATGCAAGAACCTCCTTGAGGTTGTCCGCAGTAAAAGTTAATGGAGCAAAACCAAAAGCCATTCAAGGGCCTGAAATTAGACCAGTGAAGTGGAAAAGTATTTGATTGATATTTTATTGCAGGGAATAAGTGAGCAGATACCGAGAGGCACACCAGTGCCTTGTGAACATTTTTAAGGGACAAGGTCTGAATGGCTGCAGGCGAAAATCTGCACAATAAGAATGACTTTTATGTACAAACTGACATGAAGTCACACATCTGTGAAAAGTAAAACGTCCACTCATAACTCGATTGGAATAATTACACTCTTTTGTTTAATGAGAGTGGTATAACCTGCATCAGGCAAGGATGCAGACATCTGAATGTTAGATTACACTATTATACAGACCACTGAAAAGCTCCCATGGTGAATGCTCATGCTGATCCCTTGAATAAGAGACACAAGTACGCTAAATGCAGTTATTTCCAGTCCCAGTATGCTAAATGCAGTCATTTTCAATAAGACTAGCTGTGTTATATGAATGCAAATGTGCAGAGACTCATTTCTTAAAATGCTCTACCTCTAAGACTACTGCAATGACCACTGCATGGTATTTTTTAAACTAAAACATTAAACCTATTTATGTTGCACTTTATCAGTCACCATATACGGAATCAGGCTGTCATAGTGTTCCTGTTCCAGCCAACTCCTTGTCTACGTTTAATTAGCATTGAGAACTAACAGACTGTTACTGCTGGTGCCTTGATGTTGTAGATTGCCTTTGGCATTGCTGACCGCGTAATCATTGGCTGGCACGTCAGGGACAGGGCTTGATTTTCAAAGGCTCGCGCTCCACTGATTCGCTGTGCATCCATGAGATTGATCACAGTGGTTTATCAGGAGCAACATGTGCTCCAATCCCCCCCCTCTGATTGGGGAGTTGGTCGCCTAGAGGGGTTATGTCCTTGCCTGGGTGCTCCCCGGCGAAATCCCACAAGCAATGGGCAAAAGGAGAGATAGTTTATGACAGCCATAGAGAGTGCCAGTCCATCCTGACTCGCCCATGGCCCTTTTGATTAGAGAAGGAACACAGATGCTATCAACAGTGGCTTTAAAAAAAAAAGGAAGAAGAAGAAGAAGACGAAGAAGAAGGAGAAGAAAGAGGACAGATAACGATGGCCCACAATTCATTAGGTCTTCAACTCAATTAAAAAGAAATTATTTTTATCTGCCCACCTCTGTCAACTGTCAATATTTCAGATGAGCCTGATAAGTTTGTTTGTTGGGGACAAAATCTGGTGCCTAGAGGAAAAAAAAAACGTCTGGAAGTTTCATGGATAGGTATATTTTGACTTTCAAAGCATGACAAGGTTGTTTAAAATGTCGACACAAGCAACTTGCTGCGTCCGAATCCACAGAGCAGCAAATTTACAAATAAACACAGTCCCAGTTCTGTTGCAACTGTTTTCAGTATTCAGAAGATGGTGCTATTTGTTTATGTATGCACTCTTAGAATCAATTCCTCTACTTGGAATTGCATTCCTCACAAAATATTAAGATTCAGAGCAATTTAAGAGACGAAAAGCGAGAGATCTGCTTGGACCTACTCAGTGGTCCTAGTCCGGTTTGAGTTTTGATTGAGACTGGAGTGATTTTCAGCATGGGTACATCAGCATTCTCTCTTACTCGCCACACGATCTGCCTCCAAATGTCTTGCGGCAACTCTGAAATGCAACAGGATGTGATTAATGTGGTGGAATATGATCAAATCTGCTTAGCTGATGAACTGGTCAGCCTGAGCAGCCCCGGCGCCACCTCTTACAACATCACGCCGTTGATGATCTCGCCGAACACAAGTCGACACTTATTAGGCAATCCCGCCTCTGTGTGCTGGCAGCCATATACAGAAAGGTCATGTAAATATCCGGCATATTAATGCAATTATGCGAGGCTCGTCCTTTGGAAGTTCTGACATGCAATACTCAATTAGAGACACAATAGCACACCGAAGACGTAGCCACGCATTTTGATTCCGGCTCGAAGGGCACCATGAGATTATTACAGTTTAATCGACTGGCAAAAATGCAGACTTGGAGAAGCTGATGAAGCTAGTCCTTTCACGCTAGCTCGCTATTCAACACACTTCTGACCTTGTCTGTAAAAGAAAAAAAAAAACTTAGTATTGCTTGTGTTTTTTTCTTTATGTTGAATATAACGAAATATGGAAGGCTTTCTTTTTCTATTTGCTGTTTATTTTGAAAACGGTGTACATGACAGTCTGCTGCTAATGTATAAAAGAGTAATTTATTCAAGGGTCACACTCAGTCTTGATGAGTCACTGCTTTATTGCTTCCCATTTTTCTCTGCACACGGAGGATAGATTACATAAAGGTACCTGAGAGCATTTTATGACACATTATGTGTCATAATGTGATGTGTTATGACATGAGAGGCATAACGTTCTAGTTAACCAGCTAATCAGACACAATTCAGTTAATCTCTAAAACACACACACTCATGCCCACACACATACAAGGATAATTCCCCCTTCTGCTGTCAATGATGAATCATAGTCCTTTTTACAGGCATCAGTGCTGGATTTTGATCGTTCACAGCGCTATATTTTGGGTGGAGAGTTGCAAGTTGCATCACCTTATACAAACAACTGTGTTCCACATGCCATTCCAGTGAGTGCTGAAAGAACTGAATGAGCCATGGTTGATCGCAAATGGTGCTACGGCTCAAAAGTGGACAAAGAAAAATCCTGGCTGGATTGTGTCAGCCGAACTGAAAGCGTAGAGATATAAGTGAAGCGTGTGTGTTTTGGGACGGTTCTACAAGACACTGGGGGTTTGGCTGTTCCAACAAAACACTAGACTTCTGTTTACAGATTCTTGCTTCTCACAGTCTGCAAGTGCTGCTTCAGTTCTCTGTATTATGCATTCAACCCACGCATGGTTGACAGTTCGATCTACATCCTCGGCCATTTTATCAGAAACACCAACAATTTGGATGCATTTTGTACACTCTTAACCACAAAGGTCTCTTTGACACTAGATTAGAACACAATGGTGTTTCCCAGAGTTAGTCCTGGGGGTTCCCCCATTAGTGTTTCTTTGCTGTTGTACACCCACTCCAACTCAGGAAAGACTGTTATTTGGCTGATCAGCTGTACTGGGAGCACTGAATTCTATAAAATAGGCAGAGATTGGGTCTCCAGGACCATAGTTGGGAAACCGTGCCATAGAAGAACCATTTTTGCCCCTCCCCCCACCGCCAAAAAACGTGTGAGGTATAGAGTAACCTCAGGGTCTTTATCAGTTTAACGATTGTTCCAAAAACCTTTACATTAAATTAAGGTTCTTTAAAATTGGAAGGTTCTTCATACTCACACACCTTAATTACAAAGACAATTTTTAAGAATGAGACACTGGAAGGTTCTTTAGGGAACACGGTTCCTATATGGCATCATGCAAGCCTCCGTTGTGAGAGTGCAGGTTTGCAGTTATTCACTGTCATCCAGCTGCACAACTCCATCCACTTTAATCCAGTGCAGTACATTAAATTTGTTCGACTGAAGTGTGTGCATCATTTCCATGTGAAAAACCCAAACATCAACACAATCTTGTCTTCCGGTAGAGTTCCGTTTGGCTATATTGGTGTTGATCTAATATATTTTATTTATGAGGAAATGTTCAGTGCTTTGTAGGACCACTGCAGCTCAAATATTACTTGAGAGGTGGTCCATTCTCAGCACAGCAGTGACATCAACATAGTGGCATGTTAGTGTGTTGTGCTGGTATCGGGTGCAGCAAAGTTGCTGGATTTTTTTCCCATACTGTGGCTGCTCACTGGCCACTTTATTAGAAGCACCAATCTTATTGGAACACCTTAAAGGTGTATAATTCCTGTTTGTCCAAGTACAGTTTGTATTAAGCACCCTGTAGTCCTTCATCAGTGGTCAGTTTCTGACTAGAGGACCACTGTTGGCTGGATATTTTTAATTGGTGGGCTTTTGTCATTGTGATGTTTAAATGTTCCAACTTTGTTGCACCTGATATACCAAGTGATTCAATTCAATATATTTTTTGATACAGCAGTGGCTGAAAATGTGTGTTACATTAAAATCTCAATTACAGCATGCAACATTATAATAGTGTAAGACTTTTAAACCGAGACAGCTGGTATAAATGGGCAGTTCTAATCCTTTAGTCCTCCTTCAATAATAATAAGGCCAAATAATTATTTACGCTACTAACAAATTACTAGATGTTTATTATATTGGATTTCTCTGGACAGCACTGCCAACAGGTCATAAGTGAAGTAAGAACTGACTAAGATGGAGCTTCTCCACATGTAGCCCAAACTGTAGATCACCACAGGCTATCATGGATTCCATGTTGTCATGCATTACATGTTGGAAAATGCCCCTAGATTCGTTCTCCATTTGGGCTCATTTTTTAAGGCCTGCGACATCCAGCTCCACCTCCCCACAGCCTGCATTCAGTAGCAATAGAGGCAAGTCTGACTGGCTGTTCATAGCAAGTGTAAAATGTCATCTCCAAACTGGACTACCGCAACTCTCTACTGGCTGAACTTCCACTGAAGGTAACAAAACCACTTCAGCTGATTCAGAATGCAGCTGTGAGGTTAGTCTTCAATGTTTCGAAATTCTCACATACCACACCTCTACTACGGAACCTTCACTGGCTCCCTGTGGCCACCCGCATTAAGTTTCAAAACCTTAACACTTGCTTTCAAGGCCAAGAATGGACTTGCACCTCCTTACTTATCATCACTAATCAAACAACGTGTCACTTCTCGTCCTCTCACGGCATCAAGCACTGCTCATCTGAAACCTCCTTTGCTCAAAAGAAGAGGAAGACATGCGTCAAGACTCTTCTCAGTCTCGGCCCCCCAGTGGTGGAATGAACTCCCTCTTCCGGTCAGATCTGCCGAGTCCCTTGCTGTCTTCAAGCGTCGCCTGAAGACCCACCTCTTTAAGGAGCATCTTGGTGACTAACTAGGCCTCTTGTTATTGCTTATTCATTACTTCTTTTCTATACTACTTACACTCTTAATTCCATGCCTTCCTCACTTTTGCTTTAATCTCTGACTTTTAACCTCTGTTAATTTTTACACTTCAAAGTCATATTCAGCCAAATGATGAATACATCATTACATGGCAGTGTTTAATGCAGAAAGGTTTTAATGTAGAATTAAATCAGTTACTGATTGGTTAACCTTCCCTTCTAATATTATGACCAGTTTGAAACAAAAGTTGTGCTGTACAGAGCCCCAAACTAATGCTTATTTAACACTCTAGCCTCAGGGTATCATGCTAATCACAAAAAAACATATATTTATATGTTGCATTATAACATCTTGACCATTTTGGTATCACTACTGTGCTGAGAGTGGTCTACTCCCCAGATTATGTCTGGTCAGTGGTGGTCCTAGAACATTTAACTTAGCTCTGCATCTATTCTCTGTTTTTCTGTTTAGGTCCATAACAAGTCTTGCTAGCAAGACTTTCTTCAAAGCTAACTAGTCAGCCAGAGCCAAAGTTCATGATTTCCTCGCTGGCAGCTGTTAAATCGCTGTCGGCAGCTCCTTTATTGCACAGAAATGGAATAATTCATATTATCACGATGAGATGTATTGACTGTTCTCATTTAATACACCCTGTCTGTGGTAACAGCCTGTCTCTGGCTGTCATCTCTGACTGGTTTTATTACCTGTAAATCACGAGGCACTGGCCCCCTGTGGGTTGGCGCGCAGCACAAAGGGCGGAGCGGAAGGTAAGTGACACCTGATCTGCACGCAGGGAGCGACAGGGCTTATTCAAATCCTCATTCGGTGACAGTCCCAGAGCACAGCATTCTCTGTTTATTACACTGAAATATTATATACGTTAAAGACAGCCAGTCTGCCTCTATGCAAATGCCAGACAGAAGAAACAGAAGCCAACCAGTCACAAATCCCAACACCCCTCCTCTCCCAACAATTACTCCCCACCCTCATTCTTCTGTGTGTGTGAAGCGAACCCCTGCTATGATGTCCCTGTATTTTTTTTTCTGATTACAATAAGCAAAATCTCTTTGGCCAATATAATTCTCTATGCTGACAAGTCTCCTGCAGATAATTTTTCCTCGCTTGCCTCTGTGTACATATTCTGTCTCCTTGCCTTCTATCAAATTTAATCAGCCTCCCCTTGCATGGGCAAAAGAAAGAAAGAAAAAAAAAACGGTCAGTGAAAATGCAACGCAAGTGGCAAAGCTGGGCCTCTATTAATTCCTCCGCCAACACTTGCGCCAACAGCTTGCTGTAATATTTGTTTTAGCTTAAAGGAAGGACACCGAATGTAAATTTGCAGAACATCCTCGAATCTAAACAAATGTGATTTTCCATACACAAAAGCCCGCTTATCTCTCCATGCAACCTCTCTCACTACCGACGGACCTGTCACGATAAAGACAACTCTTCCCCTTCTGCGTGCCTCCCAGTTTATTTTCCATTTTGAATTCAGTTTCCAATATATTAGACTGATCCTGATCAACCATTTTATGTTGCAGTTCACACATCTACTTGTGGCATCTTACCACTTTAGTGAGTTCTTTCTATGTATAACAGCAAAGCTGTAAATATTTGTGCTACCATGTACAAGAATAAGCAGGTCCAAAGCTTCAGAATATGGAAAAGTTCTTACTACATACATATTTCACACTCAATTTGCATGTTATTCAAGGTGGGTAGGCAAGAAGAAATTGTTTGAGATATTTTTATGTCCCTATTGCCACACAGTGATGTTCCAGAGCCTACTGTCTAAAGAACTAGTCTATGGCACCACAAGTTTTACCCCTGTACTGCACTAGCCTTATTCACAATTAACCCGCATCTTTGCTTAAACTAATCTGCAGTCAACCCTCTCAAATGCCCCCCCACCCCCACGCCCCCATTTCCATCCACTGTGCTATCATCCTTCAGACATTAATATTTACTGATCATAATTAAATATTAACCTAGATAGAGCCTCCTTCCTCACAAAATTAGAGCACCGATACTGAAATTTCAAAGTCATTTCAAAAGACTGTCTGTGACTAATATGGGAAATTACCATCCTGTAGCATGTTGTTTTAGCGTGATGCTAATTGATTACATTTACTCTGTTTGTGTGTATGATTCTTTTTTTTTTGTATGGGATAATGAAAGGATTAGCTTCCTGCGATGGATTATTAATAAGTGAGAAGAGAAAACGTCTGGTCCCGTGGCTGGCTCAGCAAACTCTGAGATTAGCGAGGGAGACAGTGTCAGAATGCATTTGAATCGAAGTGACACAATCTCTAGAAGCTGTGGATGTTGTCCACAGAATTGATTTGGTAAATATGGCCCTGAGAGTCATGTAATTTGTAAGGTGATACATTCTCAGGGGATGGATCATTTTCTTGTACTGAAAGCATTGGTAAATATATCAGCGCAAATTACCTTAGAGATATTACCCTGTGATGTGGGTGACAAAATGTACATGCGCTCACACACACACACACACACACACACACACACACACACACACACACACACACAAATACAATACACACAACTCTTTCTGTCCCCCACATGCATACCAACAACTAACAACTGCATTAGAGTTTACATTACACAGCAAAAAATGATATCTTTGTAAATCATCTTAAATCTGGTCTAGATACACTGTCCAAAATAATGAGTGCATTCAGCTACTTTATGGTGTGCCAACTGTTGATGCACACACACAGCTTGCATAATCTCAATAGAAAAAGAATTGCCAATAAAATGAGGTGCTTCTGAGCCGCTACACAAGAGACTGTAGTCACCATGTCCAATGTCAAGTGTGGAAAGAGGGATATAATGTCACCCAGCACTGGCCTATGGAGCAGTGGGGTACCATCAAATACTTTTAGGATGAGTTGTAAGGGCATTTGTGATCCAGACCTAATGGTCAAACATCAGTACCTATGACTAATCCTGTCATGGATAAATGCAATCAAATTCTCACAGCTATGTTCTATCTAGCTCAAAGCCTTCTCAGAAGAGTGAAGGCTATTACTGCAACAGAGGGGAGACAAATTCCCTATATAGATACAATAGAAAATAGTTTACAAGTTTGTATACAAACTTGTATCAGGTGGCAATGAACTTGTGGATAGAAGGTGGAATTATTTTATCATTTTCTTCATTGTGAGATTTTTGTAGCACTTTAAGACTTTTCCATCTATTTTTAGAGTTTTGTAGAGATAAAGCAAAAATGATCTGCCAGTGGAGTAGGTAAACTAGATAAAATTACTTGTGGACTTTGTGGGAGGTTATTTAGATGTTTAAAAGGTTCTTTATGATCACACATTTACAAAGATATATGCTTTACTTATCTTTAACCCTACTACATAGCACTGACATAATCATGCCTTAATGACAGAATATGTCCATTAATGTAACAGTGTTATGTTACCAATACTTTTACTTGTTGCAGCAGATACTGTAATGTTTGACATGTTTATGGCATGGTAATGTCAGTATTATGTATATATTATTCTGTGCCAAAGAACCTTTTATTGTGAAAAGTCTCAGATGACTACTGTCTTGGTTCCATGTCTTTTTGCAGTACAGCTCTTCTTCTAACAGTGGGGGGGGGGTGTTGCAAAAGCTCAGTGCTGGCGAGGCTCACTGGGTTAGGGCTCCTCGCCAGGAAGAGGTTTGCATTCAGGTAGGGTAACAAGTCTTAGTCTTAAAGGTCTGTCGGTCACTGCCTTTCCTCGGGCCCCTGCTGTGATGCCCTTGAGGAAGGCACTTAACCTGGGACTGTTCCAGGGGTGCTGCTACATGGCACCCCATCTCTCCCCTACACCACATTAAACCTCAAAGTCCTAAAAAAGAGCAAACTTGCCCGGCATGACTACAAGGTTGCACTGGCACCTCATAGCACGCACATGTCAAGTCTGATGCTATTCTCATGCTGCCATTTTCCTTCTGCTTATTCAGTAATGTTGGATTTCTTCTTAATTTCACCTTATTTAAAAGAGCACTTGGTGAGAGGCTTATATTTGGTGGAGGAGCCACAAAACTTTCTGTTAGAAACTGTGACTGCAGTTGTACCCTGTGACCCTTTTGTACCATGAAACAACTGATCACAGACAATACACAATCAATCAAACAATATATGCTTCTGATGCAAAACAGAATCTTGATACTTCTGGCCCCTTTGTGGTGTTGGCCAATTGCCCGCTGCTGGCTGTTTTCTAGAAATTGATGGCTTTCGCCTGTCTTAATCAATTGCTCTTGGCTCCCACCACATTCAACAGTTCAGTTTATTCTGAACCATGTCTGGCCAGATGCTACTATAATTTCGTACAGCATGAATAATCAGAGCAAACTAAAATGGACATGGTCTTCATTTACAGTAAACGGCATCCAAACAGATGGGTTCCATTACCCAATGTTTTAATAGTCAGCTCGCATTCATTTGTTAACACAAGTGCCTTTGCATGTTTATCGGTATGCAGGAAGCAAGCACTAGGAAAGAAAATAATATAAATCACCTAAAAACAGAGCAGAACATGCCTTGAATTACACTGAACACTGCATGGTTACTCTTTTCCAGACATTCCATTATATTAACCGACTAATTATTTAAGACTATGGTTGAAAGAGGTAGAGGTAGTCTATGCCATGATGTCTTTACGTAGGGCCCTTCTATACGATCCAACAACAGAACCAGCTTCTTGAGGTACATGCTCTGAAAGGGCCATTACTCTGTGCTGCACCTCGCATCTGACCATTTAAATGCATCTTTGCACGTAAAAGAGAGCTTCTTGCACCTACCCCAAAGATGAATAAGTCATCTCCGGAAAAGCAGCATTATAGCAATTCAGCTCTCAGGCAGACCTGTGCTGAGAGGTGCTCCTGAAATCTAACTCTTCAAATATGAATGTTTTAAATAAAAGGCTTTCCATTACTCCTTCTGCAACAGTCCGCTTCACCTTCTTCCACTTTCTTGAACCCTGGTCAGACAACCTGGCATAGGACGTCTCATCACATTGCACATACGTAGAGAGCTAAAGGTATGATGAAATCGGTGGCCTCTATAAGAGCTACTAAATGGTCAAAACCCTGAAAGTGAACTCTAGAAGATGGAACTACAATCATTTGCCATGTGTGGATGAGAAACACTTTCGTGCTGTTTCTCAACATTATGAATATCTAAACTGTACATATAGTTCGGCTTCAAAATGCACTAAAAAAACCTACATTTATATTTATACATACAAAGACACATTTCCAATTTCCAAAGGCCCTTTAAATTACTGCCCAAAAATGAGATTTGAAGGAGAAAGTGATACATTTGCTGGCAGCGGGCTGGCTATCCAGCATAAGCATTAACTTGCTAGTTACTTTGAATGCTATTTCTTTGTTGTTAATTGTTATTGCTGCTTACTGATGCCATACTGCTACTACTACTACTCATAAATATAGTCATTGTAATAATACCACTGAATTAGCTATATACCACAGCTAATATATTCAAAATATAAATTTATTAACAATACCTCATGAATGAAACAATAATTGACTTACAAATATTTCTATTTTGCTGTCGTTTGTCAGCTTATTACAGTGAGGTGGATATATGGGTTGGAAGCAGGAAAAATCAGCAAGTGTAAAGATCTGAGCAATTCTGAAACTTACTGCTGGCTATGATAGAAAGACGTCACAACACGGTGCACCACGGCTTTCTCTGTATAGAACTGCATAGCCACAGACCATGCTGACCACTCTCCATGGCCAGAAGTGCCTACAATGGGAACATCAGAACTGGACCATGGAGCAACGAAAGAAGGTGGCCTGCTCTGCTGAATCTCGTTTTCTTTTTCATCATGTGGCTGACACATAAACCTAACCCACCTAAACATTGTTGCAGACCAATTATGCTCCTTCATTGCAATGGAATTCCGTAATTGCAGTGGCCTCTTTCAGCAGGAAAATGCAGGATTGTTCAGGAATAGTTTGTGAAACATGACATGAGTTCACGGTGTTGACTAGACCTCAGAATTCCTCAGATCTCATTCCGACTGAGCACCTTTCACCTTTCACGGAGGTTCCACCTTTCAAGGATCCACTGCTAATGTTAATGTTAATGCTAAAACACTGCCAGATATATATATACCCACACACATCCACACTCACCCAACCACACACACATACACACATGCATAGATACAAATAATACATTCTGTAGAAAATGTGAAATTGATGCAAGGCTCACTAGGGGGGGCTTCTTACTCCAGGTAGGGGAGATCTTGCTAAAGTAAACTGTTTGCTTTTCCAGTTTAATTCCTGAAGGGCTATTCTGCCTCATTCTATATTATGCTTGATCGGTGAGTAAGAAACCAAGCCCGTGCCCAGCTAATGAGCTGAAGGAATGATACAACCCTTTCGTCAGTCATGGGCTAGGAACCCCTTGAAAGAGCAGATATATCTTTGCCTTTACTTTTAAACATCAGTTTTAATGTCATCATCAAATTTACTCACATTATACTATGTTTTCACTCACATTATACATACTAATTTGATACACATAAACCCATGAGACATGGGACTGAAGAACCTGTAGGTAATTTTCTAATAAATTATTATTCATGAGAAACGTTAACGTTCAGTTTCTCTATTGTTAATGCACAACCAATATTCTTATGGGAAACATGTTTTGAAATATTAATGTCACGAAATTAACCCCATGTATTTATTCCACGTCAGTGTGGAAAACCTCAAAAGTTCATGTCAATTAAATGTAGCACAAACAATGGCCGGGCAGCGTTCTGACAAAGGAAAATACCAGACATATCCAATTGACAAGGGTGATGTACATTAACCATTTTGAAGAGTCAGTAACAATAGCTTTCTGTCAGCCAGCAGAGAATAAAAATGTCAGTCCTGTCAGGGAGTATATTGTCCGAAGTTCTCTCGCTCTTGACAGAAACGTAGTTTGACAATTTGAACGGGGCGGGGGCTCTATTTCTTCCATTATTTAAATATTTTAGCAATGCATTTTAGAGTGTGACACAGCTAACCCCACTGTGAATGGAAAAAAATGACACTGAGTGTAAGGCGCCTCACCAACAAGTGCTGAATGCTGTAAAACATTTATGCTTGTTACTTCCACTTCAGGGATTTTTTTTTTTTTTTTTTTTTTTATTAATATATTTTAATGATGCAACATTGTGCAAATTCAGTCTAGTGAATAATGCATTAATTGAGAACTAAAGCTGCCGAGCATGGAATAACATCATTCCCGTCTCGGCCAAGAGTTAATGTCAACTTATGTGATGAAAACGCCCATTCTGCATTTTCGCAAATGCGCATCAGAACAGTGCATCACCGAGATGAGACATAGCCTATAGAAAGCATTACAGGAAAATAATTCATAATGCCTCACTGTTGCAGTATTATCAAAGCACAGCTCCGGTAGTTTTTATAAAGGAACTGCCACTAGGTTTGCCTTGGAGAGTAAACTTAGAGGCTTGTCTAATTTACTAGCATGCAACTATTGCATAGTTATCACCTCAGGGATAATTGGAAATGGTTTAGTCATTAAGAATCACAAATCGCTTATACTGTAGATTAATGGGTTGCATGAGTTGTTAACATACAGGAGATTGATTTTGAGATTCAATTTAAAAGGACTAACCGCAGAAGTGTTATGGCTTCACAAAGTGCTCGCCATATCATTCTCATAGGGGCCCTGAGTGTAATAGCACCACCTAAATGCTGTCCGTTCATCAGCTTTCTGTCAATTACGCATTATCTTCCTTTAACTATTAAAGTGTGAGAGAAAGGGAATGGACTATTATGAAACATGTTAATCTATTAAATGTATTAAGCTCTTCAAAGGGCTTTTGCTGAGCCATGGTCTCTGTTCCAGTTGTCTTGAGTTTTGCAAAGACATCATTATAATTTTTGCAACAAAAGAAAAGAAGGCCTACTTGCATTAAAAAGGGATGTTTAGAAATGGTAATCCTCTGTGATTAGTCAATTGGCTGTAAGGAAATTGTTAGATTTCATTTGAAATGAGCTGATTCCCCTGACTGACTAAATGATTAACTGACTATCTATCTATCTATCTATCTATCTATCTATCTATCTATCTATCTATCTATCTCCCCCCTGCTCTACATTTTTGCAGTATGAACGCAAATGAGGCTGGGTGGTCAGGAGCTGTTCTGATGAATTGCCTGAACATGCACAAAAGTTCCAGGGTGCTTTTATCTGCTATTTTATGGTCTTGCTATATCAAAAACATTGGTCAATATATAATTTAAACAGACATTATTAATGCCCTAATATAAGAGCCTAATCAAGTTTAGGAATCCATCAGCATGAGAATTCTGAGCCAATATATATTTTCGTGCCTCTATCTGTCATATGCAGTAAAATTAAAAAAAGAAAAAGAATTATGGCATAGTAGCCAAGTGTTGCCTTAAAGTTCTGCTCTTCTGGGATACAATCAATGTGGTAGCATATATTGGTTTGAATTATCATTAATATGTGTTATACCACAGTTAGTTCATAATGTGATTAGCTCAGAGGAATTCTATGAGTTCCAGTGTCTCTTGACAGTTGAATAACGAAAAAATATCTTAAAGTATCACTGCACCTTGCTTGGCCTTACATTTACTGTAAGTAACATGCTTGCTGAAAAGAATCGACTTTTAGAGCTCAACTTTTGATAGGCTGTTTATGCTTGTGGACGAAAAGAAACTAATCCATGGCATGGAGGAAAGTGAGCTGGATGAACATTTTTTGTGTTTTTTAAGACATTACCAAGTTGCGGAAAAGGACTAGAGGTTTTAGCCAGCGTTGATTACAGTTTTAAAACATGTATGGTTAGAGCAAGCATGTCCTAGCCTTTACTCTGTCAGTGTTGGTAGTATCATATCATTAAAACTAGGGGGAAAAAATAGATGTTTAAAAAACTAGAGGAAAAAAAAAATAAAACTGTAGTATAATTACAATTATACATACAAAGTAGTGCAAGACCATGGGATACTGGCACTGATGTGCTGTTCTATCATGCTATCTCATGGTATAGCACAATTAAATACTTGTTTGTTGATACAGATATGCTTCTGATATTAATATGCATCCCTAAAATATGTAATATATTAATATAAAGGCATGAGAAAGGTATTTGGCACGCTTCATTATGTCTCTCAGTGCCTCAGCAGCTCAATTTTGAGTTTGGCAAGCTTTTCTGTTGTATGACAGAAATCACATCACGTGGCAATCTATGAATAATTGAACTGATATTGTGCATACAGCACACTTATTGATTGGCTGTTCATCCAAGTGTGAATACAGCTAGAGAACCCCTGCTGAAGCCTCTGTTAGGGGAATATGCTTGCTTTTGAGTTATGCCCTCATTCATCTTATATGAGTTAATTATATAAGCATCAACCCATTGCTGAACTCATGTTAAGGGAAAGAAAGCTTGTGTTTATTCAGTTGCTAAAACATTTCTGTTTAAACATTCTCGGTGGAAGCAAGAAGACCCTGAGGTCCCTGAATAGTGACCTGTAGAGTCCTAACTTTCAGAATCTGTAATTTGCCCTTACTTTGTTCCACAGCAATCTTGCAGGGTTGAGCATCATTAAATCTCATGAGGTCAGGAGGTCAAAAACAGGTTTCAGCCCCCCCCCCCCCCCCAGCTCATGAACCTGTTTACTGCAATATGTGAAGTCATGCAGAAAGGTGCTGACAGCATATCTAATTGTCCAAAATATGAGAAAGTTCAGTAAAGACCACAGTAACACACCTTGCAATACAACACAAACCAAACAGCAGTCCTGATGACCCCATGTTCTGCACTTGTTGTGCACTTTCCCTGTTCTAACTCAGTCATGAAGGACTTGGAAATTAGCTTTTGCATTTAATCAGGTGTGTTAGATTAGACAAAATGGATATAACTGGAACTGCAAAAACAACTAGTATTCCATAATGATGCACCTTAATAAAAACATCCTGAAGCTGGACTTGAATGGACTTGACTTGTGACTCACTCATTAACATGAATCAGAATCAGAAAACTTTATTCATCCCAGAGGAAATTGCTTATGTTATGACCGTGAAAACACACAGAGACAAAGAGACAAGAAAAATATAAAATGTAATGTCGAAATAAATCTAAATAAAAATCTGCAGGAAAAAAAACCTCAATATGAAATACACTATGCTATATACACAAATGCTGGGTATTAATACGATAGACAAATAACGTGCAGTTAAGTGAAATCTAACGACACAGATGGTGGTTAGGAGTATGTTATTGCATTTAGTAGAGATCAGTAGTGTATAAGTAATACTGACATAAGTAGTGCAACTGCACATGTAATACAACTGCATATAAGATGTTTCACATAATGAGGTAATTCAGCACCCATTTTGAAAATCATCACATGATGCTTTACATGGTGAGACAACTGCACATAAGATATTGCACATAATGATAATGTTTTAGCACCTGATAAGAACATTGCACCATATTGCACATGGTAGACTGTTACACAGCATAGCAAAATAACGCACATAGTCATACACATAATGATCGTTATTTAAACCTGGTAAGAACATTACACAACAAGAAGCAACAGGCTACTGCACAGATTAACATGTTTAGCAGGTTAAAGATGCTCCACAAGGAGGCGTCTATTTAGTGGCTGAGATGGCACCACCCCCACAGACATCTGATTGGCCATCACAAAAGCCTCCTCACTGAAGCTATTAACTAACAGGTTATTAGATTGTAAATCATGGACAAAAGTACAATCAGGACAAAAGTACAAAAGTCAGGTGAAAGTGGTTGTGTTCTATGTTCTTACTAGCAATTCCTCATTTCTTAAAATGTTTACTATAAAAAGTGTGACTGTTAACTCGAATTTCACATTGTTCACACTGTGTGCTGTGCTGTGGTGTGTTCACGCGTGACTATAAGGGGCCACTTTACTTTACTTTACTTTACCAGAAGTCTGGAGACACAGCCTCCAAAGTCAAACCAACGAGCAAAACTATGAGGTGAGTTCTCTAAATAATACTCATAATTAGTATCAAAGAATGTTCAACCAGAAAAAAAGTAGAGCCTATTCTTGGAGCTTTTAAGCATAACAGAGGATCAGCCATATCTTTGTGTTAAGAGCTCCTTCAGCCAAGGTGTTTCGAAATAGATGGGATCAAAAACTGAAAGCTGTTGTAGTTGTAGTAGTAGTACGACATTTAATGACGTTTAAATAATAAAAAAATAAGACCCCCCCTTTTGAATTAGCCCTCCATTCGCTGCTTATCAACCGTTCCTATCAATCAAGCTTTCAGCAGCGTGGTCACGGTTTTTGAGGGTATGTTTTAAAAGTAAAGCTCCACATTTGGTCATAAGACATCCAATAGCCAGACAGACTTAGGCCTAATGATTTTTTTTTTTACCTATTTCTATATAGCAGCAGCACAGCTTGTTTTCAGTTTTCCTAAGTTCACACATATCACTCCCCTGCTGCATTCCTGTCACTGACTTTCTGTATCTGTTGCATCAGATTTAATACCCTGACACTTGCCTACAAAGCCAAAAATGCATCAGCCCCTCCCTGCATGATGGCATTGGTCAAGTATTGTTCGGCTTGACTCGCTGTCCTTTAAAACACACGCAAGACAAGCCTCAAGACTCTTCTCTGGCTGTCCGAACCCCAGAGTCCCTTGATGTCTTTAAATGCCAACTGAAGACCCGTTTCTTTCTGAAGCTTTTGACAATAATTTAGCACCAGCAAAATGCCTCATATTGCACTTACACTGTGTCTAATTACTGTTGTGTGTATTTTTCTTTTTAGGTACTAGCGCTGACTCTGGTTTCCAGGATTGTCTTAGCTTAGTTTGGACTCTAACCGGCACTGAATAAGATATATTCTGATACTAACTAGGATATATTTTCTCTGTGGACAACAAGGCACTTTTGTAAGTCGTTCTGGAGAAGAGTGTTCTTTCAATAGTTTTTAAAGCTCTTAATGGACCAGCCACTTCATGCATCACACACTTGCTTTACCCTTACTCTTCTCCATGGTCTCTGAGGTCTACAGATCAGTCACTTTTCGCTGTTCCCTGGTCTCAGTGGGAGCTTAAAGATGACCGTGCTTTTACAGGTGCTGCTCCAAATCTATTAAACAGCTTACGTTTGTATTAGGAGTGCCTTGTCTGTTACAGTTTTTAGAAACACAAAACACTCTTCATGGTGTTTAATAGTAAAGTGTAACATTTACATTTTTTTAAATAAAAAAATATTATTGGAATTGAATTGGAATGTCTAGAATCAGAACTGAATGCAAATAAACTCCACAAAGTTACACTTTCTAAGATAAATTGACTTGATTTGCTGAACAATGTACATTAAATATTATGTATCACATGACTGACAAACATATTACATAAATACAAGTGTTATGTAATTACTCCATGTTACCTATGGTAATTTCTTAAATGACTAACTTATTTGTTAATGTGAACATCTTCTTTGCATTTTATCCCTTTGCACATTACTGTCCATAACAACATTTTCCTTTACTTTGCAAAGAACTGCATTTCCCAGAGTTCCATGCAAGGTGAAGGTTCATGACATAGGAGTATGAATGGAGGCCAGTTAGCCCTGTGTTGAAGGTGTGAGACTGGAAATTTTGAGTTATTTAAACTGGAGAGATTTTTTGACTGACTTTGGATTGCTTTTGTGATCTTGGACTGTTTGGAAAATCCGATTAGTGAATGAACTCTGGACTGCCGTATTAACACTCAGATTTGGAACTGGAATTGCACTGTGGTTTACCTGTTCATGGATCCAGCAGAACTTCAAACTTCAAACAATTCATATCTGCAGGTTAGTATATAATGTGGTAGTATTGGTATATAAACTGATAATCAAATGCTGGTATAAACAGTGTATTCAAATCCTTATCATGGTATCAGTGTCAGTTATATATAGCTCACTCATCATTCATGAATTTATTTAATTTCATGAATTGTTTTCCATACATCACTTGATATCTGTAAGATACCATAAATATCAAAATGTTCAAATGTATGTACTACAAGCTCAAATAAATGCTCTGAAAAAGCAAAAAAATGAAATTAGCTAGAATTTCATTGAATTCAATTCCACGTCCTGCAACTCCAGTCCAAATCCAGTTAAGTTTTCTGTAGTTGCTGTTCAGTTCTGATTCCAATTCTATCTTCTGATTCCATTTCTATTTCTGAATTGGAATTGTTGATTTGACTCCAGAATTGACCCCAACCCTGATTGGTATTAGTGATATCAGAACTGGTCAATCTCAAATAATACTCAGTACTTTCAGAAATAATCTCATTTCAGTTTTTTCTCCCTGTTTTTGATTGGAATCTCCTGAAAGTATACAGCACACACTGCGGTCAACTGAAACTTTTTTGATTAAAAAAAAAAAATCATAACAGTGGCGCTTCTTGTTAAAGAAGCGTTTTATCAGTTGTGTTCACTTTTAACACAGTTACTCCCTATTATCATTTAATTTACAGAGTCGAACCCACAGTGAAAATTTTAGAACTATTCCATATTAACAGCCTGTTAACACTTACATTAGTCTTGCTGCGTTTCATCTCAGTGTGAAATAATGCTAATCATACAACTATATTTTGCTTTGCTCTATAGCTGGCACCTTCTTCTTCCACCATTAATTTTTGACAGTCTTCCTCACTGTTCTTCCCCGTCATGTGCTCTCCCCTGTCAGCTTCTTATCTCGCCTGCTTTTTTCCCTGCCTTACCCTTTCCCCCAAAGACCATGCCTGTGCTTTGAATTGCTTCAGTAACAGAGGATCAGCCATGCTTTCCTAGTCACACATATCAAATGCTTAAGACACCACAAGCCACAAGGACGCTCTGCATCTACTTTGGTCTCCAAATTAGGATGGGGAAAAAAAGGAAGTGCCTCAAAAGAGGCTTAGTCTAGAGGAAACATCCTTGAGCTGACAAAGCAAATAGAATAATATATGTATGCTGTGTATTAGTTAGAGTTCTGCTTTCCATTCTAAATGTTTAATCAAACTTCAAAGATGATGGTGTTTGCATTTAATCTGTAGGCCTATATATGCAAATCATTCGGTTCCTTCAAATCATGAATAGAAAACAGGAGTTGCATGACATAATCTAGCATTAAATGTGATCATTTTACAATCCCTACCAGGGCACCTCAGAAAGCTCTGCACGGAAATAGCAGAATGCATCATGACCCATCTTTCCTCAGTTCTGTTTTCCTGTTCACTTTGGATTCACATGGAGTGCCCCTGAAACACAGATAGTGGGTACGGACATGTAGTTGTTTTAGAGTGTCCTTAGCAACATCTGTCCCCAGGTGTTTCTGTAATTTGGAGAAAAAAAAAATTACAACTGACAGTAATTTATTAATATATGAGCAATATAAAGGCATGTAAATCAACTGGTACTGGTACTGACCAGCAGCTTGTCTATCAAAGTTACATGGCACCGTATGTTGAACAAGCTGCTTGGACATGTGGCAAGCTACTCAATTTCTCTCTCTCTCTCTCTCTCTCTCTCTCTCTCTCTCTCTCTCTCTCTCTCTCCTCTCTCTCTCTCTCCTCTCTCTCTCTCTCTCTCTCTCTCTCTCT
>JBBPCZ010000034.1:6301858-6312701 GCA_037974445.1 Brycinus macrolepidotus
GGGTTAAATGCAGAGGAAGAATTTTGTGCTGTTCACACGTGTGCTGTGTGCTGTGGTGTGTTCACGTATGACCGAATGATCACTATCACTTAAAATAAAAAAAAAAATCACTTAATGATTTCATCATCTAAGAAAGGTAGAAAGGAAACTGACACATGTATGATGTAGTGCCCATTCTACCACTGATCTGCCTCTGCAGCATGTCCTGCTGGAGGCTGGTTCATGATCACCAGGTGCAGAGTTGTACAGTTCATCAGCACACTCGCTGGGGCTGTACAGTGGAAAGAGAACACGGAACACTCTTAACTCCAGCGTGTGACCCGAACGCGGTACCATACATCATGAAAAACGAGATGCGTTAACAAGCACGGAGCTACACGGCATTCCTTGGACAACTGGGATTGGAATGCAGTCGTGATTTATTTGTGCCACGGTGCCTTTGACCCACATAGACAACAGATTTGTTTGTCGTAGAAGCAGAGGGGGCGGGAAATGTACAGTGATGTGCCTCACTCTAGTGCATTACATGTCTCCATGTTAATGACGGTCTGGGCCTTAAAAGGCTTAACAGCTCTCGCCTGGCACTGGTTTATCATTAGATGTGCTTTGCTCTGCATTACACATGCTCGAGCAGGCACTGCAATTATGACCAGTTTCTTCCTTAAGTCAGCTAGCCTTTTTTTGTTTCAGGCACTAAATCTTTAAAGATGCGTCTCTTTTGTAAGCCGTTCAATGTTCAGCTGTATAAATGTGCTTTTATCAAAAACAACCCTTTTAGAATATATGGATAAAAGATCACTAACAACATATTAATGGTATACTACCTTTCAAGGCCAAATGTTACCCACCCAAGTCTTCAGTGTGGGTCAGTCAAGTGAATTCAAAGTCAACACGAAATAGCATCAGTAACATAGGCACATTTTCCTAATCTGTATGGATGGATTCAGGCCATGGTTTTCATTTAAACCAATAGAGATAACCAGACTGTCAGCTAAGTTGCAGATTTCCTTTAATCTTACCCCACAGTCAATATTCAGTCTGCAACCCAAAAGCCGTAATCAATCGTTCATCGTGCGATGAAGCAATTTAGGTGGTGAGCCCTTATCCGCAGCAATATGGAGAAAATCTGATTTATTGTCAAGTTTGTTTGGCGTAAGTGTAATTAATGAGGGGCGCTATAGAATTCAATCAATTCATTTAAAATTCAGCTCGATACTGTAATGATGATGCAGGTAGCTTTTTGGTTTCATTCCAGCTTATAGACTGCAGGAAATTAAAATTACATGTCACAGCCAATCAATATGTTTTTAAAGAAGAAATGAGGATGTGGATTGTTTCCCAACTCTCCCACTGGCATGATATTTAAAACTTTTACAGTTCAAGTGGTAAAAGTACTATGTTCCTTATAAGCATGTCCATAGAAATTAAATAGAAAACTGCCAACAGTGTACTTACTCTTCAAGATCTATTTGTTGAAGTGCTTCTTATTTATTTAATTATTTATTTTGGCAGCAGAAATGACCCACCAGCAGCAAGCAGAGGGCTCTGGCATGGTACAAGCGGACACTCATCATAAGACACCAGCAAGTAATGGGCATGGTGCAAACAGCATGAATAAGTGATCCCGCACATGCCTTTCTTTGAGTTCTTAAGCGATTAGTCTCGTTTATGTGGTTTCTGAAAATAAAAATGGAGATTTAAGATTCGATATTTGATACTTTTTTTTTTTTTTTTTTTTAGTTTTTAGCCAGTGCAAAACTCAATGAGCAAACTTTTAAGCACCAAACGTGTCTTGACTGATCGACTGCATCTGGGCTAAAGGGAAAATTGCTTAAATTTGGTTCTTGGCTGAACCGCCTCTTTAAACACCTGCAGAGTTAAAAATAAATAAATAAATAAAATGGCACATTCTAAGCATTTCATTATTTATCTCGCGGCGATTTAAACGAACAGAGTGCTGATCAATTAGAGGTCACTAGCTGGCAGTCTTACAGGTAATGATATTAGCCTGCCCTTCACATTTAAATGACCAATCTTAAATGCCCTCACATTTGCTATTTGCTTTCAACGTGACGCTTACAATGTAGGATATGCTGGGGCATGCTCAAATAGAGGGAAGGCAACAGAGCTTGATTAAAGTTTATCTTTCGGGGTAATAAGTCTACCAGCCTTCATTATTGCTTGTCAGATTATAAATGGTCCAGGGTGAAAATTATGCAAGCTCACACTCATGTTGGGGGGAGTGATTTAGTCGACCAGACTTAACTCCTGAAAAACCTGCTCGCTCCCGATCGCCTGATAAGGCCGGTGTTGAAACTACAACGTCAGGAAGATTTAAGCCTTTCTGAAGTTTCAAAGGGAACCCAAAAAAAAAAAAAAAAGAAGTATTAATTATCCTTTTTCCCAGCGAGAGCAGGTGATTAAAGATATCGACCTCTTTGAAATGGATTGAACATTCAGCAGTTAGAAGACTTAAGTGGTTCTGAAAAAGAAGACTATTTAAAAAAAAAAAAAATGCTGTTTCGGAGTAATAAAGTGATTATCATATTCTTTCTCTTTGTTTTGTTTGTCTCGCTGACCGGGGGGGGGGAAGCGCAGCAAAGGTAAACAATAAGGTTGCAGTAGGATTGCATGAGGGGATGTGAAAGACTGATGCTGTGTGAGTTCTTTTCTGATGAGATGACTACAGAATCTCAGGGAGATAAGCCTTTGTAAATATATATGGGAAGTCAATTACGAAGTGCAATTTTAAGTCTCCGACACAAAAAAAAAAAAAAGGCAGCGGCATCACAGAGGAGAACGTTTGGGAGGAAACTCACGTTTGGTTCGGAATTTAAATTAAGGCATGAATATGAAATGCTGCTTTCGAATTTCCGTTTTGTAGGCCAGCTTGTCAGTCAGAGCGTCAGCCTCCCCTTTAGCCTTCCATGACAGAAATACTGAATTCGGAAATATGGTAAACGCCACGTCAATCCTCTGACAGTAATGCAAGACCCGCCATGCTCGTCTCTTAACTGTGTACCACATGTTTGAATGGTTCTGAACCACTGCCCCAGACTCATACTGACAAGGGAATATGTAGGACACATACAAAGATACTTTACAACTGACATGCTTAAGGCCCTCTCCCAGACTGCCAATGAGCTGGGCTTGTTCCGTGCTGCATATTACAATTTTTTCTTGATTGCTTGAATGCTCACAACCAAATTCACATTCTAAGTGCATGAAGCAGACCAAACCAAAGCACAAGTGCCTTGAGCTAAAGAACAAGACTGGACTGCCTGCCACTCCAGCATTTAAAGTTTTCTGCTGTTTTAAATGTTTCCGTTTCATACTCATAAGTTCTCAGAAGCTGTAGTTATCGCAGACCGTGATAAAAGTAGGGTGCAGTTCAATGTTATTCATCGTTCATTGAGGGAAGCAAGATTCATACTGAACTGTACAGCGATTCGATTTCACATTTTTGCCCATAAAATCTGATGCTGATGCTGAACCTCATTCAACGCCAAGGGTACACCCGCATCTTTGACTGCCTCGCAATTAAAAAGAAGTCTTTAATGCAATTCTGTATTAATGCACCATATTAATGTTATCTCGTTGTTAATGCAATAATCTTAGACTGTTATGCACAGGCAACCAAGTGAAATGAAGATTTTTAAATCGACGGACTGTAAAAAATTAAAGTCTTTACTAGAACTAGGCTGCTCAGCTAGCTAACAGGCTAAAGGATAGCTAACAGCTATCGAATCTGCCTTTAACATCATGGACTTTATAATATAGTGCTTACACTTTAGGACTGCAGTATAAGAAAGTACAAATTTTATGATTTTAATTTGTATACAGTCAGTGTGAAAAAGTACAGTCTTGCTTTTAGGAAATCTTCGAAATAAACAAAAAAGTGCTGATGCACCCATTGATAAGGGAATGTGAATATAATTCATAGCATAACTAACTAACTAACTGACATAAATAGTAGCTACATTCAATGTATTTAAATATATAGCGTGCTTTAGTTACTTCCCCTGCTTGTGGAAACCTGTAAGGCATTTCACATGATTTTAAGAAAAGAAAAAAAACGCAGCAGTAATTATACAATAAAAAAAAATAGTAATATAAGTAATAAGAAAAAAGCTATTTGTATTGCAAATTAAGAAATTAACTAATTATACCCTGATTCTGAAATCCGCTTGACAAAAATCACTCTGTGTGGTGACATTAAAGATTGCAAAAATCATTTTCCCTTTCTTCCAGTGTCTATGCATGATAGTCTAAATTACATTTGATTTGATCATGGCCTTCCTACTGTCACTTACATGTCACTCTGCTATGTTTCTGTTAAACAGCTGAATGGGTGCCTCACACTAATAGCAACGGATAGTACTGGGTATCGTAATCTAAGAACACATATACTTGGTCCCAGATCTTCACTGATAGTTAGACAATACTGCCAGTAATCTGGAACACATGTAATTATCTCATTTAGCCTAAGCTATCTAAGCCTTAAAAATGTTACAAAAATCTCTTCTCGAGAAACTGAACATTAACTCTTATTTACAACACTCCTGTTGCTTTCGCAGAAGGCTGATGCTTTTTCTCTGCTTTTCACACTGAAGTAATGTGCACCAGTTAAAACACTGTTCTCTGGTCGTGCCACTACTTGCGTCATTGCTGTAGCTTTTGATAACGGAAACCATTAAATTCGCTTAGATACGCTCATGAATCTCAGCAGGGGTCCACCAGTGCACATCTTTTTTTGGATCCCGCCACACCAACAATTCTGAAAATGTAAAATGATCTTTCAGGGTCAATGACAGTGTTTTGTCTTGGAAGGTTGTGTACCCCGACCAACCAGAAGAAACACCCCTGTTATGTGGGAAGAGCATTATGGTGTGAATGACTTTATATTTCCTTCTATCTACTGATGTTAGGTCCCAGTGCATCTGGAAATAAACTAGCAGACTACATGCGAGGGTTCCTTTGTTGCTTGCAGTGCTGTTGCAGACCTCAGTGTCTCTATTGATTTTTAGTTTTGAGCTGAGGCCCAGTAACACTTGTGTAGTAGCCAGTCCTCATCTGCTAGTCACGGCTAAGCTAAGGAACCTACAGTGTCTTCATGCAGCATGCCTAAGATACATTTTTAGTGTAATTGCTGTAAGTAATGGTTGGATTCACTGACGTGTCTAGAAGCTAGAAGTCTAGCAAGAGGCTGACTGTTAAATGTAAAATGTATGTAATGCTATAAACTCATAAAGCCTTCAGTGGTCTGGGTTATCATTCTCTGATAGATTTGCAGGCTTTATATAGACAATATCATCCCATTCGGGCAAGGAAAGTGAAAAACGCAGTGAAAAAAAATATCTTCTTAGGTTTACAGGTCATAATTCTTGGTTACATTATGTGCAATATTAATACTATGAATCATTCACTTGTCTGTATACTGTTTAGACATGATAAAATGTGCTTAGAATAAAAAAGAATGCGTTTTGTGCTCATCTCTTGAATTTTGTGCGTACGCAATAAGAAACATCCCTGGTTTGATCATTGGGGTTATTGTGTTGGCTGTGTAAACCACAGTTTTATTTAAATGTCTTCTGCAGTTGAGAAAACTATAAACACTGGGACAATAAATTGCCTGTTTCGTGCTTCCCTATCCACATATACACTTGAAGATGAACACCAGTCAAGGTCAAACCGTTATCAGAGACATCACAGTCAGAGTGGATTTAATTATCTACTGTAGTGCTTGATTGCTAACAGTGTGCTATCAGCCATTGTCAGTGTAATTGTGTTTATCCTGCCGTTTCATTTTGGTGAAGGAAGAGAACGAGTGATACCTCTTTCGACTGGGCCATGTGCTTTTAATGCGAAACAGCTTATGTAAGAGTTTTCATAAGGAGAGGTGTCACAATGAATCCTAATTAGTGATTTCTTACGCTGTGTCCATTTGCGCAGTCATTTCTGATTTGTTTCTCCATGCATCCAGCACTGAGCGGCTTTGTTCTTTGAAGACCGAACATGTTGAATGTGATATCTTCAGTTCTACGCTGAGGTGCGCTCATGCTTTTCAGGAAATAAGCAGAAACCAGTGTTTAGTGTGAGCAGATCTGATTGGGTTAACACAGTGTAGAAACATCTTCATCCTTTGTGCATTATATGTAATTATCAGTAAAACTTGAGTTCAAGGCGGCCTGTGTAAGAACTTTTTAATACGTGTGTAAGCAATGAATAATGTTGGGCATTATTTGGGGCAGCTGGGGCCTAGTGGTTAGAAAGTTGCCCCTGTGATCAGAAGGTCATGAGGTCGAATCCCAGCACTGCTAGAGGCACCACTGAGGTACCCTTGAGCAAGGTACCGTCCCCACACACTGCTCCCTGGGCTGCCCACTGCTTCACTTGGTGAATGGGTTAAATGCAGAGAAAGAATCTCACATTTTTCACACTGTGTTATGTGATGTGTTCGCGCATGACTATAAAGGGCCACTTTACTTTAGTTAATGTCTTCATGAAGCTTTACTTGAGGATTTGCTAACAGCTTATGCTGGTAATCACAATTTGACCGCATCACAAGTTTATTTTTATTTATTTATTTAAATTGTATTGACATGAATGGACTAAAGTGATGGACATTTATTCCATTTATGAAGCATCATTTCCAAGTAAAGACAGGGGACTAATTACGACCACACTGCAAAACCTTGCACTTCATTGTTTTTCTCTATTTTTTCATGATTTGAAAATCTCAGCTGCTGTTTACACTATTTTGAAAACTCATGATCAATGGACCAATAGAAATTGTCCAAAATGATGGAGAATGCAATCTCTTAACACTAACGTTCAGTGTAAGTTTTGTTCTGACAATGACAATCAGTTCTGTATGTTTCTATTTCAGTTAAGTATTAAAACTACAGTTTCTACTAATGAGACATGCATGGCTGCAGAAATGATCAACCAAAGCTGTTTTTCATGACTGCAGCCACTCAGGTCTTTTTAATAGAATTTTTTTTAAATAAATAAAAAAATATATAACTTGACTTTTGATGCTTCAGTTCTTTGAAAGCAAGTCATTTTGTTCTTTAGTGCCTTTTTAGTATTTTTGTCCTTTTTTTGTCCTTTTGTAGACCTCTTGCTTTTAATCATGTAATGTTTTACCAAGGGTACTTTTGCTTTAACTCAAGGACAGGAATGTACATATATGTATATGCATATTCATAAGATATCACATAAGTTCCAAGACATCAAAATCTGCCTTAGAACTGATACAAGATGTTCTTAACTAGGCTCTGGTGAGTTCCATTACTTGAGAATGCTGCTTCATAACACTCATATAAATGGAAAATATGATTTTCACTATAGTTTAAGGCCCTTAAATTGAAGACAATGTAATTTAATTCATGAAACATCACATCATCTTGCAATTATTGGCATAAGCTGTTCATACATACAGAAGTATTACATTATGTTACTCATTACTTATGCATGTGTCATGAAACTCCCAAATAGGTGGTATTCCAATAAGGTGTTACTAGATTAGCAGTTTCACAGTAACTCAATCCCAGGAGAGATGACGGAACATCTACACTGTTGGGCAGAATCATTACGGCAGACTATGAGCACAAAGACATGCTATTTACAGATGTGCTGAGTAATGCTTGACTGCATCCTTTCAACACAATTTTAGATATGCTCAGCTTGATAGCACTCTAAATAATCATTTTTGGTGAAACAAAAATGCTATGGGGTTTATGTGACCATTATTTTGCAAGACGAGTAATCAAAGTTCCCAGATTGGATGTGCCAAGAAGTAAACCTAAATATACTACACCCAGGTGGCTCTCCAGCGGAATAACAATGATTTGTCCTCAGGTTTGTCCACACATTGCTTGTGGGATTTGGGGATATTTTTTTTTCTCCCCCCTCTTTTCGCTGTCCTGCTGACTTTTGCTGTGCAAACTTGTGGTGTAGTGTTTTCCACCCACCATACTCAGAGGACTCTATTTCAGTCAGAGAAGCCTATCTGTGAGAGAAACACACAAGCCCCTCTCTCGGAAACTGTGCAACCTCGCTGCAGCCGGTCAGTGGGAGCAGGGTCTATTAAGTATTCTACGCCCATTGGTACCCCAATAATTTAGAATCATTCCACATCCTGTGAACTCACAGTGACCTGTTTTTGCAGGAGAACCACGGCTGTGGGTTGTTCTTGGGATATGTCCAATCCCATTCGCCGGATGGAAAGTGACAGAAGCATAAAAGCTCACGGAACCATGCTGCAGATTCCGAACACGTAATTAGCCCTGTCCCAGGAGAGATTGTGGTGAGTCTGCTTATTTCAGCAATGCATTAGCAACGACATCTCTCTGAAAGTGGGGCACACTCGAGCAAACTCCTATATCTGAAGAGAAAAGATTTCCTCTGCGGGAAATCAAAGATGCTAAATGAGCAATCTTTCCCTTCTGTTTTATTTCCTTTTGTCTTATCTTTATAGCTACTCAAACGAGAGGCAACGACATATTCTTACACACGGAGCCGTTCGTTACCCCCTGCCCGTACACAAAAAAGCCGAACCTAGGAAGTGTGGCAGATTGATTAATTGACTTGAATTAAAAGATTGGCACAGGTCCGATAACTAACTCGGAGAGATAGAGCTTTTTAAAAAGCAATCAAATTGTAATTGTTCCACTCCTTGGGCACAGAAAAAAAACAGCAGATTAGTGTGGCAGTGATTATGTATTCATTAATTTCTTTGTTAAAACCATCTGTTTAATTAAAATAGACGGGTTTATGGCAGTCCACCATCAAACCAATACCTGTCTAAATTACGGGCCCATTGTTTGTTCCATTTATAATCATTTGAAATGATTTATTTATATGCACAATGGCACAAGACACTTGTGTAGCAACTTAATTGATATTAAATTAATGAATTTGATCAAGTGCAGGTGCTCAGAGCTGATCAATTGATCTGACTCATTTGAGCAATCATGAAATGACAACTCAGGACATGAAAAAGAAGTCCCAGTAGAAGACTCCAATCCACTTTAAATCCACAAGTAAAGCACTTAACTGAGATTTTCTTCAAGGCTTCAGAAGATCAGATCTGACCAAACTTTAGCTGAAATCAGAAACTTTTTTTTTTTTTTTTTAAGTCAAACCAAGTTTCAGCCATAAGGACACTTTGAGTCAGCCAAAAGTGTAATGTGACTCTCAGATACACAGAGAATGTCCTGGATATACTTACATTGTTTCTTCAGACAACATCATTAAGACAGTCACTTACAAGTTATAAGCTAAGCTATTGCTTCCTGTAGCACCTGCACAGGCGAAAAAGAAGAAAAATGTCTAAAAGTACTTTTTGGGCATAGAGTTTACACTGAGAGGTTGAGGATTTTCTCCCGACAATAATACTTTCTTACTGTCAAGAATGATACTGTCAACTTCGAGCTTACACCGGCTAGAGAAAGTTAAGAATTTAATCTAAAAGGACAACATTAGGAGTCACAAGTTTGGATCACCTCATTTGCTGTTCCCACAAGTCAGATTCAGATGGTCTAACTGCCTAATGTTAGAAAAGAGCAACGTGACTCTGAAATCTTGCAAAATGCTACCAATTTCTTAAAAATAAGGTTTCATAGCAGGACTACTATGAATTAATCATTAATGTGAAACTGCCCTTTTGTAATGGCCAGAGTGTATGCATGAATGGGAATAAATAGTTTTAGCTGCATCAAATTCAACTTATTTGTGTTATCTTTCTCAAAAATGTAAATATTATAAAACAAATGATTGCCTAAATCATTTTGAATTCTACTGAAAAATTACTGAAGCAGTCACTCACATAAGTTACACTACTTTGAGTGATGGGAATACATATTTGACCTGCAGCAACTGAACTTATTTGTATCATCTTTCTCAATAATTTAAGGATTATGAGCTTAAATGATTGCCTAAATCATTTTGAATTCCACCGACTTATGCAGGTTTGCAGTGGTTAGAATGGCGGACTGCCATCATTCAGTGTTCCTGAGTTAGAACCTTTGATTTTTGTTCATTTTTTTTTCTCTCATTCAGGTCTGGGCAATATGATGATATTAAAAATGTCACAATGTGCTTTTGTGAGCTTATTCTGGATATCACCAGGGTTTAAAGACCACTGAACATTTGCAGGTTTAATTATGAAAAGAGCATAATTAGTCCTGTTTGACTGGATTTAGTGCAGCTCAGTGTGTGAAGCACTGAATAAAAATGATTGTGTTTCCTAGGTTTTGATAGTATTTATCAAAGTGGCATTCAAATTTCAAAGAAGCTGAACTAAATATGATGTTCTAAACTCTGCATCCTGAAAATGTCTTGCAGTATCACAATTTCATTCTTTTGCCATAGCATCCACCCTAACTCCCGTATTAGTTTTAGCCAGTCCCTTTTGCATTTCAGTATGTTAGCAACTTGCTTCATTACAAAATAAAACATATACCTTTCTAACCACTATAAACCTGCATAAATCAGTAAAACTCAAAATGATTAAGGTAATCATTTGTGTCATTTCATAATCCTTAAATTACTGAGAAAGATGATACAAATAAGTTGTTGCTGCAGGTCAAATATGTATTCCCATTACTCAAGGTAGTGTAACTTATGGGAGTGACTGCTTCAGTAATTTTTTCTTTTTAAGCTACATTAACTTTTACACACTGCTAACTCTCAGCTGATGCATGACATGAACATTTGGTATGAAAGAACTTTTAAGAATAATTAGTGGATTACTCAATAAGTAACAAACAACTGGCTACAAACTTACCAAACTCACATATTTCAGTATATCTGCAGGTTTTACAAACTTGGGCCAGTC
>JBBPCZ010000034.1:6312801-6326484 GCA_037974445.1 Brycinus macrolepidotus
TAACAAACAACTGGCTACAAACTTACCAAACTCACATATTTCAGTATATCTGCAGGTTTTACAAACTTGGGCCAGTCTAATCAGAAGCCACAACCAATTGTTTACCTCGATGTCAGTGAAACGTGATCGATATCATAATGGTTGTAATCATAAACACTACTAAAATGCATCTACACCTAATCTTAATTATAAAGACAACATGTCAAATTCACTTTATTTGAAGATAAAGATGAAAAAAAAAAAATGAAAAAAGAAACTGGGAAACTGTTCTGTCTGCCTTCTAGTATGACATCAGTCATGAAACTCACATTATTCAAGTGTCCGTAAGTCTATTATAGACGGTTCCTTTTGCTTAAAACTGAAAACGGGACCTTATTAAATCAGAAGTCACCCGTTTCATGAACTCAAAAAAGAAGAACTTGATGAACACATTTAATGTTTAATTCAATATTTGAAGTTGAAGTTTCTTCACCCAAACCAATTAATGATTTTTGCCATCAGGGTTGACAGTTTCTAAAAGAGGATCTTTTTTTTTTCTTAACCTTGAGACTGAATTTATGCAAAATGTGAGATGATTTGCTGTTTGGAATCACGTGTTCAGCGCTCAGAGAAGATCAGTTTAGTCGCAAGACACCTCAACAGACAAGAGGAGCTGGCATAGCTATTCCTTGCATTGTGTGAAATTCCACATACCGTGCTACTTCAGAAGCTTGAATGCATCCCCATCCCCATCAGACCAGAAGACTGTGAACGCTCCAGCGTGCGTTTCTCTCTCCAGGATCTGGCAGCTTCTGAAGCCATTTTTAATATGCTTCAATCTGCGCAATCTCCAAAGGGTCCAACTCTCGAGCAGACGTGAGGAATAAATGAGAGTCTGACAGAGCAGCCGTAATAAAGATCAAAAGCGAAGGAGATAATTAACAGCAGACTAATTGGTACCCACCCTGAGTTTTCACCAGATATGAAAAAGAGCACAGCTTTACTTGCCATTAATTAGGCGAGAATATGCATGAAATATGTTCTGATGTAGGATTCTCAGCTTTTCAGCTGTAACATTTCTCCGCAAATACCTGGAAATGGTGCCCAAATTACATTCCAACACCAAAAACGTGAGTTTGTAAACTTTTTTTTTTGTTTTTTTTTTTTAACTCAAATTTTTTTGTCAAGTGTCTGAAAGTAGGCTATACTTCTGCGCTCATTTAAAGAATCCAACATCTGGCCAGTTTCAGATGAAGGACAATCATTCAAGTGAGTTTGAGTAGAGATACTTTGGACAATCATTTACATATACTTAATTGGCCACTTGTTTACAAATAGCATCTCCACGTACGATGGGCATTTTTTATTTGTCCACCACCTGTCTTTTTTTTTTTGTTTTTTTTTTTTTGTTGTTTTTTCCTGTCCTCTACCATGCAGTAGCTGGCAAAAGAAAGACAACATGTAGAAAGTAGAGCCTAGTTTAGTCAGGCAGAGGCAGAAACAGATCAGCACCTCTTGACAGTCGGTTAATTAACTGCAAGGGCACACACACACAGCATTACATGCTTATATCTGCCACAAGAATCCCAGATCCTATAAATAAAAGGCCTAACAGCATGCGTTCGCATCCCTGGGGGATTGCAGATGTCTTGAGCTTACCTTGAACCAATCCAGTCTTGTTACGTCTTATTTAGTAGTTGTACTCTTTAAGCACGGCTTGATTTATTTATCCACCATTCTGCTTAAACAAATCACTTCAAGAGAAGCGTTTAAAGCCTTCGCTGCAATAATAGCGACCCTGGAGATGGTGTATCCTAGCTTCTGATATCTGATGGACCATTAAATAGAAATGCTGCAGCGGGTTTAAGTTACTTTTGCTTCCTCAGTTACAATCAGTCAAATTCTTATCGCTAAAATGAACATTTTGCAGGGTAGAATGAAACAAAAAAAAACATCTCATGAAATGTTGACTGGTAATTGTAAATCTGGTTCAGAAATGGAATCTTTAAAAAAATAAAAATAAAAAAATTAAACATGTACTGAGATGCTCTGCTTAAGTTCTTGCTAGTCTCTTGCTAGTCTAATGGAGTCTACTCGTCGCAAGACCCCACGCAGAGGCTTTACGCTCACATGGGAAATACAGGGCCAATTTCAACAATCATTCCATCAGGGGAATCAAAAGATAAACAGAGAAGCTGACATCGTTTGCTTGGTGGAGATCAAACAAATAGGCAGTGCAACACCTGTGGTTGTGCATGAGGAAATGATTGTGAACTGGCGAAGGGCGCGCTCATTTCCCTAATTAGAAAATGCTCAACTTGCTAAGCACCTACAAGGTGAATATCAGACATCTGGTTTGAAGCCTGTGCCGTGCTATAGAGTTCTCCAAACAAAACACAAATACAGGAGGTTCTGATGTCAAATTAGGCAAAATTCAATTCAATCAAACACCTACATACTCTAATCACTTTGGATGGCTGCGTGCAGTCAAAGCCACGTTCAAGCCACCGCACTAGCATGAAAAATGATTTTTCAAAGAATGTCAGTGCAGCTTTGTGCTAATGCTCCTTGTGTGCCATATCAAAGTGTCTTTAATTTACAAAAGCTTCAAAGAAAGATCTTATTTGGATTACGTTTTTTTAGTTAATTGGCCCTAAAAATAAATAAATAAATAAATACGTAAATACATAAATGAATGAATAAAGAAGACAGAACCCAGGAATCTACATTCTTCTTGGAAAACGTGGCAAACCGAAAAGTCACTGTTCCCTGGCAGTAGATAGTATCGCGAAATATCCGCTAAAGTGATTTACTTCAATTCACATCTAACTAACTTCAGCAATCTGCATTGCTTTTTGGTCCAAAAAAGTTATTTGAAACTTTAAGAACAGAATTTTATACTGTTCTGCTACAGGCTACCTGGAAATGGTAAATACCCTCTTAATACCACACCTTTGGGCATCATTCACATTTTCAACCAAAACCATGAGGAGCCAATAAAACAAAACTGCATCAAGTGGTCAGTTGGCTGGTTGGCTCTGGAACTGACCAGTGGCTTGGTTACTCATCTACTCCCCAGCACCCCTGCAAAACGGCATCATTATTAGGCCCACGTGCTTACTGCTCACATCTCTAAAACCTCTTTTATTTGAATGTATAAATTGGGCCTTTGCATTGCGCAGGCTCACATTTTTCCCTGAGAAGCTTTATTGCCCATCATGTCTTTTATTTTGTAAACAAATAATCCTAATCATGTTATTAAAACCTACTCCGGTGATGATAAATCTTACCACAGGGTTTTAACACAAATAACCATTTGTCCCTGGCTACTGTAAATATGGAAGGGGGGGCTGCATCTCTTTCTGGATGAATAGCACAGCGGAGATGGGACCAAATCTAAAATTATACCACAATAATACAGATTGGCTGGTAACAAGGTTAAGTGTTGATAGGATTTACGGAAAATCTCGCGCTGCTTTTTGTTCAAGGGTGACTACAGCATCACCCTTTGGTGAGGAATAATGGCTTTCCTTTCAGGAGGATGTGAAATTGGATTGCTCATACAAAGTGCTTGCAGAGGATAAACCTGTGTTATCCAATTACCCCACCAAACTACATTAAGAAAAGCTTTAGATGGAGAGTCCAGGCAACCTTGTTCCCCCTAAAACCTTGGCGGCACACAGAACCTGGCCAACCGGAGGGAAGCGTTCTCAGGTATTTTGATAGGTGATCCTCACTCTCACAGCCCCTTAGAGCACCCAGCCATTACAGCAGTTAAAAACCTTTTACACAAACAAGTAGGATAAGCTCGAGAAAAAGCTGCAGTATGCAGTCATCTGGAGCTGGAACAATGCTGTTGGTGTAGGTTTTTTTTGTTTTTGTTTTTTTTTTGCGGCATAGCTTTCATAATGGTGTCTTTTTTGACCTTTGGATATTTGCCTTTACACTGCTGAATAGTACTAATCAAGGTAAGAACAAATGAGTAGAAACTTATCTTGGACGAAATCCCAGGAATGCTAAGCAACTAATGTGAACTGTAAAAATGAAATGAAATGTAATACTGTGGTAAGTGAAGAATTTCTCAAAGGGGCTGTAATACGAAAAATACTCCTAGTTATTACGGGGAAGGTCAGATGCTCTCCGCTTGATAAATGTTTTGTGCAATGGAATGGCATATCGGGGTCAATTTTTTGTAAGATAGAGTACAATTATTTAGAGGAAACCCCCCATAGTTGTCATTTACAGTGATTATTATGTGCCCCAGGTGGGTCTTCTCAGATTCCCAAGTAATTATGAGGTACAATAGAATTATGGCTCTGTGAAACAGACTAAGGGAAGCTGTTTGAAAACGTTTAGCAATATAGCCTATGTACAGATTAAATACCGTAACAGTTGTTGCTTTACAATGGTCTCCAAAGTGTCTTGTCAGTGTCTTGTTCAAGAAATGAATGCTGTGAATGCACACTGAAATTCCTACCAATAGAGGGCAATAGTCCATTACTTTATGCAGTTCACATACACCTTCTATTTCCTAATGAACCATTGTTTTGAAATGACTTGAACCCTTGACTAGTCATCAGCTCGTAGGTTTAAACTTTTGCAAAGTCCCCATCTGAGCCTTTCTAGGTTACTTACAATAAATCTATTATGAACTCCCAACAATTCATCTCAAACATACTGTGCTGCCTGTACTGATTGTCATGAATTGAAGGTCAAGTGCCATTAGGTTTACTGATTGCAAATCAGCTTTCTGCAGGGAAGACGGACTCATATTTATTCAAAGTGAGTGCAAAGGCAGTCAGTTTGTCCTAGATTATCTGTATTTTATCAACACCATCGAGATTATCCTGATGATAAGACCCTGCTTCAACCCGTCTCTCTCCGCTGCGCACAACCCTTAATGAATTCCAAATTCCACAGCACATTTAGGTCTAGTGTCTACTCACAAATCTGACAGAAAGGACAGCTTAACGAGTATGACACGATGGAGGATTCCGTAATTTCAAAGTACATAAGGGTATGTTCATAACAAGATTAATTGCTGGTCACAGTTGAACCTGCTGCAAAACAGAACTTTTAATAGTAGCTTGCTCATCCACACTTACAAAAGCTTTGATTTTCAGCATGTAGCCTGGAGTCTGAAAAACAATGGCCCATGGCTCTTCTCTAGGTTCTTCTGCTTTTGCCTGCGGCCATCATTTCACTTGCCTTCATACCTCATTTCTACCATTCCAAACTGGTTCAAAAAACCTTATCTTGTACCTTTATGGACAAACGGAGCTGCAGTTAAAGGCAAACAAGTGAATGACTGTGATTGATGACCAGTCCATTGGGATGCATTTTCCAGAATTCATCTGTCATTAAATTTCCCTTTTTCCCCTCAGGAATAAGGAATAAGAAAGAGATGTAAAACCTAGAGAGCTTTATATGTATGTCTTTACGAATCTTTTGCAGAGAGCAACACAACTGCGTGACACCTTGCATGCAGTGCTGAGGAGGAGTAATTAGTGAGGAAGACACTTTCACACACTCGTTCATTATGTGCAAGAGTGCTGGGTCTCTCATATGAACGAACAGGAGGCATACAGTTCCCACCCTGGATCTCTACCTCCACCCCCTCGAGGTGTGTAAAGTGCTGGTAAAAATACACAGCGGGCTCCCAGCTCTAGTCCAACTGTAGTCAGAGAAGCAGGACGGGGGGCCACTTTGAAGGACGCGCAGTAATGACCTGTCCTCGCCGTATGGCCTCTGGAGGCAGCTATGTGCCACTGTGATGGTGCTCACAGATTAGGGCCGCCAGCATCAGACTAGCAGGGCTAGATCAGAAGTGTGGGTCACCCTTGTCAGCGTGGCACACAGCAGTGATCACGCCCGGGCCACTGACAGGTCTGCCGGTGGTTTAGGCCGCTAAGGGCCTTGCCGGAAAAACCGACAGGGCCGCCACTGCGCTCCACTCAGCCCCAGCGGCCTCCACAGTAACACACTCTCCGAGCGAGACGCCTACATGACACAGCCGACGCATCTCCAACGCCTGAGCCTGATCGCTCCTGGCAGGGAGAGCACTTTTTTTCCCTTCACTCTGCCTCGCTCGTGTTAATTTGATGACGGCGAATGCACAGCTGCAGGGCCGGGCATGCACTGGAATTTCATAAATAATATCACTTAGTTGAACCATTATGCAGGACAAATGTAATGTGAAAGGGAATGGATCACAGGAAAATCCACCAGGATATGGAAAGGTGATTCAAAATTAATGAGCTGCTGTCATGGGTTTTCACTCGGGAGTAGGGAGAGGGGACTAGGTAAGAGTATGATACAAAAGTGTGGTGCTATACCATCATCCTTTTTAGGAAAAAGAAAAAAAAAATGTCTGAACATAGCTTAAATGAGGCTTGCTTTCTGCATGTCATTACTTATCTAACCACTGTTGTACAGTAGCATTTAAAAATAGTCCCACTCACATCATCGTAATTACTGGTCAGAAAGAAGACCCCCTTGTGTCATAGGAACAGGCATGGGCATTCTCATCTGCGAGATGAAGATGAAAATGCAAATGAAATCCCCAGACAATTAAAATGCGCTTTCAGGTTGTCTGTGTTCTCTGGTTATGAAAGAAAGATAAAACTGCAGGCAATAACAACAGGGAAAATGCACATCACACCGGGTGTTTCTACATTTGTACTTGTTAGCTGCACATTACGAAACTTAATCATGTAAGTGAAATGGAAAATGCAATAAGTGGCAGTTCTGCATGTCCGCCCTGTCAGAGCGAATCACGGCAATTAAATAATGGATTGGTTTGTTCTATCAAATCAGAAATTGAAAGGAAATTGAATTCCTGGAGAGCCACTCAGGATTATAACACGCTGGAATCTCTTTTAAACTAAACACTGGTGGAATCAGCGCTGGACAATGCTGTTCAGTTGTGGAGGGCTGTTAATGGATTCAGTTCCTGGTCTTTCAATTAGCGCTACGAGACATGGTGGCTTATGCTGATGTGTGTCATCAACTCACATGAGCTCGGTGCCAGGGCAAGGCCAAAGAGCGTTCGCTTAAACATCAGGTGACTCCTCTAAAATGGTTTATAGCACTGCAGGGCCAGCCAGGGAGTGGGAACTGTGTGTCAATATCTCCTGATCTGCTCGGGAACACTTGTCTGTCTGCGCCACTGCGCTAGTCGAGCCTGATCCTGGCAAACAAGCTAAATATGTTGGAAATTGTAACTGTAATTGCAGTACTTGACTTGCTCTCATTTTCAAAACATTTACAGAAGGCTGCGTTGCTATAACTTCATAGAGAGAAAAAAAAAAGAAGAAGTTAAACGGCACCTAGAATTTCATGCAGAGAGCTGTGTCACACTATAACACAGTGCATAATATCGCTGGCACCAACACAGGGATGTTTATCCATCGTAGCATGAATTTACTATTTAATAATGACTGCAAATGCCTTGAAGCAGTGGTTAGAGAGTAGAATTAAGAGGCTCATTCATTACGGGTGGCCACAGCAGACAAAGTCATCGTCAGGAATGTAAATCTAGTAGAGCTGCTGCTTAATAAGGACAGGGATTACAGTAGGAGGACAGGTAGTGTGGGAGTACCGTGGGACTGTAGCAGCATTATGTTGACTGAGGAGTAGCCTTGCATGCCAAACTCTCTGTCAGTTTGGTGTGTTTTGCCACTTAACATGGCCAAGAACTGGCCACTATTGCAAGAGAAGGAAATTTGACTGAAAATGGCCAACAACAACCTGCTGTTTTGGCATGAGGTACAGGGGGGAATAGTGAAAATGGAGCTACTACATAAACAGCCAATTGAGAAGCAGAGTGGTCTGTTAACAAGCACTAATAGATTTCATGCTTACTTAATGCTTTAAACAAAACACTTAAAATACTTTTAAAGACAGGATAGCATGAACTTTTTTTAATGCAACAAATATGTTGTGACTGATTTTCTTATCTGCAGTGCAGGCAACTGTTTGCAACAGGTGACTCAAATTTAGCTGCACTTTGTTTCACATCAGAACAATACAAACAAACAATACAGTTCCCACACAGTTCCCGATGTACATAGTCAATATACACGGAAGAGCAGAAAGCTAATCAGAAAGCAACAAGCAAATGTCCTGATAATTGTGGTCCTGATAAATTACTAGAGATATGAGACACAATGTATGGGCAGAGCATCTGAGGTTGAGACTGAGGACCTGCTCCTCTATTTAGTTTTCATTTATTTATTTATTTTTAATTCATAGCCACATGCAGTACACTGGCAACACGCAGAACATGTAGAAGGGCATCCAGCCCATCACCAACTACAGGACATCCCCACCTGCCTGTGTTGGTGAAGCCTCCCTTCCAGGCACACTGAATGACTTTTATGCATGGTTTGATGCCCAGAACGACATGGCAGTGAGGAAGACCACCCTGCCCCCCAACGACCAGGTGCTCTGTCAGACCATGGCTGATGTGAGGAGGACTCTGCTTAGAGTCAACCCATGGAAGGCTGCCAGACCAGACAACATTTCCAGTCTTGTACACAGAAGATGTACAGAACAGCTTGCAAATGTCCTCACAGACTTCTTCAACATCTCTCTGAATACCACTGTCATTTCAACGTGCTTCAAAGCCACCACCATCATCTCCATGCCAAAAAAGTTACTGGTGTCATGCCTCAATGATTACCATCCCGTCACACTTACACCAGTCATCATTGAGTGCTTTGAGAAGCTCGTCATAAGGCACATTAAAATCACAGCTGCCCACCACACTGGACCCCTTGCTGTTTGCAAATCATCCCAACCGTTCTATGGATGCTATCACCATCTTTCACCTGGCACTCACCCATCTGGCTAAAAAGGACACTTATGTTAGAATGCTGATTACAGACTTTAGTTCAGCATTCATCACCATAATTCCTCAGCATCCTATAGGAAGGCTGAGACTGCTGGGCCTGAACGCCTTCCTCTGCAACTGGATCTTGGACTTCCTAAATGGGAGACCTCAGTCAGTCAGGATCAGGAGTAACATCTCCAGCACCACCACACTGAGCACAGAGTTGTGTGCTCAGCCCTGCTCACATTGTTCACATTACTGATCCACGACTGTGCATCAGTGCACAGTTCAAACCACATTATCAAGTTCACTGATGACGCTGATGGTGGGTTTGATGAGTGAGAACGAAGAAGTGGCATACAGCGAGGAAGTGCAATGACTAATTGACTGGAGCAAAGACAATAACCTTTCTCTGAATGTGAATGAAACAAAAGAAATGGTTGTTGACTTCAGGAGAACACACTGTGATTACTCTCCACTGAACATCAATGGCTTCTTGATAGAGACCAAAGAGTGTCCAAAGTTTTTTGGCGTTCACATAATGTAGAACCTCACGTGGACCCTCAACACCAGCTCCATTGCCAAAAAGGTACAGCAGCATCTTTACTTCCTGTAGAGACTGAAAAGAGTGTACCCCCCCCTCCCACCCCCCAGTTCTACAGAGGGAGTATAGAGAGCATTCTCTGTATCTTCATCCTGGCATGGTATGGAAACTGTGCCACATCAGATCTCAAGAACCTACAGAGGATTGTGAGAACTACTAAGAAGATCATTGGGGTCGCAAACTGCATCCACAAAGCCACCAGCATTGTGGATGACCCCACACACCCCTTTTTTCCCTCCTTCTATCTGGCAGAAGGTTTCACAGCATCCGGGCCTTTCCTGCGAGAAAGAGGAACAGTTTCTCCACCCAGGCCATTAGACTTCTAAATCAGAACTGAATAACAAACTGTACCTCACACACACACACAAACTCTGAAATTAACAGCTTCCTTTCTTCCACTCACACCACATACACATGCTAAACTGTTCCTCTACAAACAAAGAAATATTGCTCCCCAACTGCTACTGTAAATGTCCTATGTTTATTTCTATACTGTACATTTTTTCTAAACCTATTGCTGCTACCTCTTATTTTTGTACAATTATTTATTGCTGTCTACCTCAGTTTTTGCATTCCTTTGCATTTTTGCACACTTAACAACTATGCAGCCAGGATACAGTATGTCATAATACTGTATTCGCTCACATTAGTGCTGTTACTGCTCCTGTCGACAACACTGTATGTTGTCTTTTCTTGTATATTATTGTAATGTTGCTCTTGCTGTCCTGTCTTGCCCACACTTGCGTAGTCTTGTGGTGATCTGTTTTTATTCTTTGTGGTGTTCTTTTATTTTTGTTCTTTGTTTTGCACCGTGGTCCTAGAGGATCATTGTTTCATTTCACTGTGAACTGTGTGTATGGTTGAAATTACAACAAACTTGATGATTTTTCAACTATGGTTGACTTGACTTGACACCTCCAAGGTTTGTGGGGTTAAAGTACACACAGTTTTTGCATTCCATGCCAGTGATTTTTTTTTTCTTTTCTCGCCAAACAAATCTTCACATTCTGTGTGACTATGGCTTTGGAAAAGTTTAGAATAGGCCTGAAGTAGATGCAGATATGCTGAGACCTTGCTGGCTTCAGAAAACTACTTCTTGCTGTGCACTAAATAATACATTTAAAAAAATATATATTTTGGAAATGAATTCATATGCACGACCTGCACTAAGCATATTTGTTTTATGGGAACAACTTTTCAAGCACTTAGGCGGAAGCTTGTAGATCAAACGGTTTTTAAGGTTATGAAAAACATACTGATAGTGTAGGTGTACCTGATAAAATGGAAAATGCCATTGAGTGTAGGCACAAGGCAGCTTTCCTTAATAATCTGGCAGTTTTCAAGAAAGTATATGATCTTGAGAGTTCTTCCCTGTTTGGCTTTCTCTGCACAGATAAAATATTTTAGGGTTTGTGATCAAACGGTTGTTTCCCAAGCCTCTGATCACATCCTCCACAAATCAGCCTACTGACCAACGACGTGCACACCTTTGTGCTATTGTTGCCCAGGCAACAGTCCATTTGCCCTCTTTTGGCCAAGCTGCCCTTCTGAAGGATTTTGATAGCTAGGATTAGCCATTAGTAGCACTAATACACAATTGCTGAATTAGACCTAGTTAAATTGCTATAATATTTTAGTTAAAGCTAAAGTCATCATAGTTGCATAAAAAAATGCTTTGAGCAACAGTGATGGCAATGTTTCCAGTTTGCCATCCACTGACTTTGTAAGCTGGACAGTTTGACATCTAACTAATTTGGCACCTATGTAACATAAACAACTGCTCACTGGTTTTGTGTGGGCCAGCTAGTTAACTAGTACCAGTTATATTTGGAACATAAGTTAACAGTTATTGTAAGTTTCATTAAGCTACATATCACTAGTTAGGCTACAAATGCAGTCATCTGCAGCAGTGTAACGGTAGAAGTATGTCCTAATCATCAAAAGATAACCATTTTTCTTGACATCCAAAGGTATTTTAGCCACACTGCTATGTGTGAGTGGGGGGCGGGAGTTTGGGGGGGGTGTCGAGCCACTGCCCCTACAAACATCTGTGCCCATCACTGCCAGGCTGTGGCACAAGAATGTAAATTGACACTAAGGTGAAACTATACTGAAATATAGAATAAAGCTATTCCAGAGTTAAAACTGACTTTCATAAGGATGCGTATCAAAGCGAGGTTACAGTTTATCACAGAGACAAATCTCCATTCTCCTTTAGCTTGATTCATTCACTGATACGTAAAAGAATTCAATCAGCTTAGCAACATGAAAGGAATTTCACTTGGTCCGAAAGGTCCGCGCTCCTGGGCCCGCCTCAATAGACTGCTAGACACATAAAAATGCTCTTTTGTTACACAACATTAAAGGTGACCCCAGCCTTTCTTCCAAAGGTGGTGCCAGGGCTAATATTCCTCACGGGAATGTATTGGAAGATTGCTGTGTGACATCCTAATTCACCGAGCACAAAGAGGGTTAAGGCCTGCAATTTCCCAAATATCACAGCAAGAAAGGAATCAAAGTTTGTAGTTGAAATTACAAATTTCAAAAAACCCCCCTTTACTGTACCGGTGGAATAAAGGTCAACATATAATTATGTTGTAGCCTCTTTGGAAAGACAGTCCCACTCATTACTTGATTCACTTCCGAATGTTAGCTTGAATGGATACAGTATTTTCCATAATTATTTTATGAAGATGCACACTAAAATGGGATCTTTGCAGGACACAAGACCCATTTTAGTTCCCTTAATAACCTTTCATTGGAAAAAGAGCAAGTTTTGTAGTAAATGACGTGTAAGAGTGAGGAACCTTTTCAAAGTTTCAAGAACTTCCACATATTGTAAAAGTTCTTGGAGAACTGGTAAGGAACCTTTACATTTTTGGGAATATTCTTTATATCTTTCTAAGGTTTTTCACAATCCTTTACAAAAATGAACTAAATGGAATTCAGGAAACTAAAAATGGTTCTGCAATGGCATAGCTTGAAGAACCCTTTGTGGTACTTTTTGCAACAGTGTTAATAAAAGGTATGGATTTGACATGAAAACCTGCAGGTTCACAGCCTAACGGATGAACATTTCAAAGTCTACTGTACAAAACAAATTGGTGTTTTTATTTGAAGTTAGTATCTGGGCTGCATATTTTGAGTTCACTGAAACCCTAATGGTAATTAGAAGTAAGTTTACTGATAGTAAGTTTGCATACTGGTGAATTGATCATTTGAAATTCAGTGAACTTAAAGCAGCCCAGACACTAACTTTGTTGAAACGTTGTTTGCTTGTTTTTGTTTTCTGCAATCGTTATGTGCAACACACATTCAAGTGTGTGGTTTGTGAACACTGTTTTTATTTTTCATTTATTGGTTTTTAACCATTATCATCTTAATCATTATTATCATCCAAATCATCTTTGGGACAAATTTCAAATTTGAAATTCATAATGTGTTATAAATGAGGCACCAGATTTTCCATTCATCAACACACTAATAACTGCACTAAAAGGGAATGTTGTTTTCTCATGGTATCAGCTTACCAGCTTTTAACAAAAACCAAAACAAAAACAAAGAACAACAACAACAAAAAAAAAAACTTGACTGAATGAATGCGAAAAGAGAGAAAAGAAATCGCACCTGGAAGCAATGAAACAATAAATACACTTCCAGCTGTATTAACAGAACCTAAGAGATGAGTCTTATGTCCCTAAGCAAATACTTACCAACAAAAATCTTATTCGTTTGTCGGTCACACTTGTCCTGAGATCCATAAACAACGATTAAACCGTGTTCTACGAGTGCCCAAGCTCTCATTCCATCAAGAAATGTCTGTTCTTTGTTACTTTGTTTGCTTTTACCGCAAAAAGCGTTTGCTTGCGACATGTCTGCCTTCATAAGGCTTGATTTTCTCTGAAGGCCTGGGAATACAATAAAGGTCCAGCATGCCATATAATCACTAGAACTCAGTGTGCTGCTTTTGTCATCATGCATTCTGAAGTCGGCTGCAGCTCCGCGCCTGAGAAACGGGGAAACAATAAAAGTTCAATTAACAAGACAGAGCACAGACTGAGGAAGGCCTGCCATCCCTGGTTCCTTTCATGGAACCACGCTGAGAGCAGGCTCGGAGTGATATTAGCTTTGACATAGTTTGCTTGCACCTGTCTGAGCACAATTACCCAAATAACAACAGCTTTGAAAATATAATAAGGAAAGTCAACTAATTTTGGGAGGGGGGGGGGGGGGGGGGGGGGGGGGGGGGGGGGGGGGGGGGGGGGGG
>JBBPCZ010000034.1:6390003-6403049 GCA_037974445.1 Brycinus macrolepidotus
CAAGGATGATGGTCCACATGTTTTGCTTTAAAGGGATGACCGTGTGTGTGTGGGTGTGTGTGGGTGTGTGTGTGTGGGTGTGGGTGTGTGTGTGTGTGTGGGTGTGTGTGTGTGGGTGTGTGTGTGTGGGTGTGGGTGATCATGGGATGTCCTGGTTTTAAAGTGGTGAATTAATGTTTACATATACAAAGCTACTGCACCCTTTTGCACTTCCATCTCCTCTTCTCTGAGAAAGTTCTATTTCTTACTTCTTAAGTCGTTCCTCAAGAGGTGATTTGTGTCATTTTCTTTGCCCTCATGGTTTGGTTCTTTTTGTTTTCTTGTCTGTGTCATTCATTTTTCCCTTTAAATCCAGTCGTCTTTCTTTTCTTCTTTTCTCCTGTTTACTCCGATCCCGTTATAATGAGATCTATGCATCTGTAAAGAAATTAATCTCTGATCTGAACAAAAACTGTTACATATTTAAACTGAATCTGCCATATCAAGATCCTCTCCATGTGAACCGTTTGTCGTGTGTCCTTTTAATGTTCCTGTTTTCTGAATGGAAACGGCTTGCTGAACCACCAGCAGCGTCAGTGCCTTGGGGAAAAAAAACTACTTTTTACAAGCTGTTGTTTATTTTTAATGTACTATAACACTTTGTACAAATAACTATAAATAAAGACTTTGCTGAACATTTGTGTGCTGCGGTGAAGGATTTATTAGTTGCCAGAGATAAATGTTCTGCCCACAGTTAAAGTGTTTGTTAGATTGATAAACTAAAATAACCCTTTATTAGTCCCACAAGTGGGAATTTTTTTTTTATTTTTTTTTTTAAGATATTAGTAAATAAACATCTTGTGGAACCGCCCAAACTGGGAGCAATTAAAAGTAACTTTCCAAAAAAATAACTTGAGTAGAAGCTGATAGTAATAGCCCAAAGGGAATTTTGCAGGGTTTTTTCCCCAAAATTTTCTGAAATAAGGGGTTGATTTAAATCAAGTCATTCTGAGTGTATTGGTGGTTCACTGTAGAGAAAAGTATTCTGTTTTCTTTCCAGTGGTGGTGAATGGAACCGGACGTCCCATCTACGCCATAAATATAGACACTTTATTTACTCTCCAAACCCACCCGTGAAGCTATATGCGTCTTTGGAGCATTGATATGGATGTTTATGGCAGTAAATAGTGGCAAATCTGAACTAAATCAGTTTTCTTTGGGGACTATTTTGCCTCATGATGCCCTGCGTGTATCCCTCCGCCCTGAATGGGTTTAGGTTTAGAATAAAATCTTCTCAAAAGCCAGCAGTCTGTCCATTCATAACCATTTAATGGAATAACTTTCTGTGAGGGAGCTTTTAGAGGCATTGAAGGTCCGCACCACATAAAACTGAATTTTGCTCATTTTTTAAAATGAGTTTAAAGAAATAAAATTTACTGTTTACTCCCTACAGTCCATTTGTAGATGTTAAACTGCAAGAACAGCTGGATTTAAGTACTGTTTCCTGAATCATAATCACAGTACAGGTCAGTCAGTCAGAACAGAAATGTACAAATTTCAGTCTTAAAGGCATAGTAACAAAAAAGTATGTTTAATGGATATTGAGAGGTTGGACATGTAAATGTAATAACGTGTTACTGTATATAAACCACAACGTAACTAGAAAAGTAGTGAAAAAATATGAAAAACAAAATATGATGGGATGTCATATAAGACGTGGGCCCTGAAAACTTCAGACGTCTGGTTCCATTCTTAACCTATATGAACAATTCTGACTCAATGAGTTTCTCTAGAACCGAGAGTTTCACACCGAACCCATTTTGAATGACTGTTTGAATAATTACATTGTGCAATTTTTTGCAGTGAAAGTCCCCTTTAAGTACTGAACTCCCTGTATGACTGCAGTGGACTTTCTTAGTACATCTAGCGTGATCCTTTAGGTCTAAAAGGTACTGCTAAAGGTGTGAACAGCAATAAGGCAGCAAACCTGCACAACAGAATGAAATAAAAAATGAATCAGTATCTAAAATCATCAAAATGTCACTTGAGCGCATGTAACGTCTCACAGTACACATTTAGACCTGTGTTTACTTCTGTACTGCAAAGGCGAAACAAAGAAAATCAATTAATCAGTCTATCTGTCTGTCTGTCTGTCTATCTATCTATCTATCTATCAGCATGACAGATTACACATAGAACAAAACCACCAACACAACAATCAATACACTGTCAGGCTTAAAGCACCATACAAATAAATACAACACAGTAAAAAAATGTAGGACAAGACGTCAGACAGTGTGTGAGCTTTTTCCTACAAACCCTCAGACTCCTTGACACACTGCCTGCCACACACACACACACACACACACACACACACACACACACATACAAACTCTCTGCTTCTCTCTGTGGCAGCACGTACGCACAGATTTGCCAGAGCCTGATGTGTTAAAGAGCTTAGTGTCAACTTAGTTTCAAATGCTGAAACGCAGGGTGGGTGGGCACAAAAAGAAGAGTCAAGTGGGGTGCAGTGCTCACCAGAGCATCCATTCTGCTATAAATGTTAATCATTTTCAAACCATTTTTTAAACCAAACCGGTGTGGTAACATTTTCTATGTCCTTAATTGCCACCATCTGTGTATTTTTTTTTCCCAATTATTAAAATGGCAGAGCTACATCTATTATTTATTTTCTTAATAGAAAGACTTTCACCCAACTATGGTGATTGGTCGCTCCTCGTCAGCTCATTAACTTGAAAAAAAAAAAAATGATTACGTGACCAAATGATCACATGCTCTTCTGCAAACTGATCATACATCTTACCTGGTGGTACATATGGACATTCTTGTAGGTGTTTTCATTTCAAGAAGAGCTTGAAGAGCAGTCGTGTGTTCCTGGAAAGAATCTACATGCCGAGTTACAATGCAAGAACCGGCAGTCTAGCAAGAACATTACAGCGAGGCACTTATAAGAGTTTGACATATTGCTGCTTGCGAGGCAGAGTCACCTGAACTGGAAGTTGAACTTATATATCAGGTGTTGTTCGTAACAGCTGAACAAACCTTAAGCAAGTGTGCTGCTGATTTCAAGTTAAAGTAGAAGAGCTAAAATTCCAGATATGGCTCTGATTGATTTCCTCCACCATTCCAATAGGTAGATTTCTGAGTTCAAGCTTGAAAAATACTCAAAAGTTGAAGGGGCACTTCAGACCATTAGAGAGGGAGAGTGGGCAGGCACTACACTGCAATGAAGCAAACTTTGGAATACAACTCTGTTTCACCTTAACTTTAGTGCCTGTAGCACAAATAAGCTGCTAAAGCACTAACTTGATTATATGAAATCCACACATCTTTCTAAAATGCCTTATTTCTTTCTTCTGGTCTGACAATAGAAAGGGATGGGCGGAAAGGTTGCGGTTATCAGAGCATCCAGATATCCGGACTCATCTTGTGTTTTAATAGGGTAACGTTAAACCCAGTGTGGGAAAGTGAACACTCAACATCATTAGCTTGGCGCTAATATGACACTGAAACTCCACAGCCAGCAGAAATTAGCATTACTGCAGCAGTGGTGATTTCTGGTTTACACAGGCAAAAAAAAAAAAAAGCCAGAAAAACACATTATATTAAGTGGAGGAGAATGAGAATAATTCAGGTCACTTATTTGTTGACAAGGGACCATCATCCGACGTGGAAACACTGGTTATCTGGTCTGCATATTGAGATGTGGCTTCATACTCCAGTACTGAACCATGTCATGAGTGTATCAGTGTTGAAATGTGAAAGAAAATCAACATTGGAAACTTGACAGGATGTTTTCATGTTATCTCTGAAACATGCATAAATCTAACAAAAGCCTATACTGAGCCTATACGGAATACTGAGACGTTTGGAAGGGATCAGGTGCACATCTAGGGTTATTTTAAGTGTACTTGGGGTCTGAAACTTTCAATTTGACAATGAGAATGCTCACAAATATAAAGTTGGAAACATTTTTAGGTAAAGCTAATCAACATTTCTACATTGTAGTGTGACTGGACAATGGTGCTGACCAGTCTAGGCATGTGACCTAACAGACACACCTGCATTGGCCAGCATTGCTGTCTTCTCAGAGGTAGAGCCTGGGTCCAGGGTTGGACTCTTAGCCAGTTACTCCACTTGGGAGCCCATCATTACATCTGTGTGTTGACTGTGATCTTGAGATAAATGGATTCCTGAATCGTCTGCCAATGAGAAGCTTTAACACACCAGATGGTGGGCATTTTCATCGAAGTCGAGTAGATCTCTGTGTTTAAACATGCAAATATGCATCCATAGTTTTTTTATTTATTTTTTTTGGTACCTCAGCACCAAGAGCCAAGCTCAAAGATAAATAGTTTAGTTCAAGAAAACTGTAAGTTCAAGTAAAACGGATTATGCTAATTTGCTGTGTAACATTCATCTCAGTATCCCATATTTCCTTGAAACTAACCAGCATGGCTCCTGTCTCTCTATTTGGAGAAGTGCAAAATAGGCAAAGTGCTCTGAGTGAAGTCCACTTCTGCCTACAGCTTTGACATGAGAGTGTCCATAAGAGACAGTGTTAAGTTTAGTATTGGCACTGTATGATTAGGGGCGCCTTATTATACATGCAAGCCCATCCTTGGAAATCTATAATCATTAACATCTGTTCTGTCTTTCCTCACTGAACTCTTTAGGTCCAGTGTGGCCCACTTATCCTAGTTAACTCCACCACTGCAAACTCAGCACAAAGTGGGTGCTCTAGAGAGAGTATCTCAAAAATACTTTCTCATATATATCGGGGTGCTGTTCGGTGTCTGCACTGCACTGGTGTTGATGGTCTGTGAATGTTTAATTGGTTTTCAGAGGCTGCAAGCCATGTATTTAATTTCTATGATATCTATAAATAATGTACACAATTGTCTCCCCACTATCGATTCAGACGGGCAAAAAATAATGCTGAAGAAGAAGTCAGATTATGTTGATTGTTGAAACAGAAAACTCATTAGGAATAGAACTGACCTTGCTCTAATTTGAAACTTATGACACTCAGAGCTGCGCTTTGAAATGCATTAATTATGGCATTGATTTATGCAGTGAGGGGGAAGTTTGATTAAAATTGGGAGATAGCCAGTTGTATGCATCTTCACAAGTGCTCTTTTAGCAATTTCCTCATCTCAATGACATCAACTGACAGAAGAGATATAAACACTGGGAGCTAATCGCACGGTTGGATGAGGAATCCAGACATGGTTTTACACCAATGAGCCACAACATTAAGACATTTTTCTCTTTGACAGGGTTTGTTAAGGTGTGCAACTTAGCTAGCAGTAACTTAGTCAAAAGCAGATGCTGATTTAAGTTTAGCTTTACAGGTATGAAGAACAGATGTGGATTACTAAAGCACTGATGTACGTCGCTCTGGATAAGAGCGTCTGCTAAATGCCGTAAACGTAAACGTAAACGTAAATGTACTGACAGGTGAAGTGAGCATTGATTATCCCGTTACAGTGGCACAGGAGGGGAGGGGGGTATTTTAGGCAGTAAGTGAACAGTTAGTTCCACATTGCGATGACTAGTTGAAAGGGTCAGAGCCTCTACAAGACGACAGGACTTGTGGGGTGTTCCTGGTATTCAGTACCAACCAAAAGTGGTCCAATTAGGCACCGCCACCAAAAACATCTACAATAGACATGTGAGCATGAAAGAGGGTGACCTGATCTAAAGATTCGTGTTTTCTTTTACATCACATGCACAGCCGGGTGCGTGTGCGCCACCAGGATGCACTTAAGACGTCTTGTGGAGACCATGGCTCAGCAGGTCAGAGTTGTTTTGGAAGCACAAGGTTGACACACTATTAGGCAGACAGTCTTAATGTTAGGGCTGATCACTGAAAATACTCAGAGAGAACAAAGGCTTAATCAAGCATTACTCTGGCTATAGTAGGTATATTACTGCAGTGCTTTGCTCCTTTACTTTCCTTTCACAATGCCTGCAGCACTGAATCTTGACATAAAATGCCACACAAAGAGCACTGCATCCCCACATTTTAAGATATAGGGGGGGGGAGGGAATGAACGTAGGCGACTGTGCATGCTAATACTTTTCAGAACATGGCTAGAGTCTAATGGTAATGTCTCAGTGTGCCATTTCAGCAACAGAGCACTTTACATCTCCTCTCATTTAGGCCACAATTTTCAAAGCCAGCCTCAGAGCAAAATGCCATTTAGACTAAATGGCCCCTTTTTCGCAGGCAATCAAGGCTGTAACTAGAATATTATTTACTGGATTGGCAGTGTTAAAATTAATGTTGCAAAAATCCCCCCTCTCCAGTTGGATAGCAGCTTTAATGAGCCTTTACTGATATGAACTCTGATGGCTCTGCTGAGGCAAAGCCAAAGTTGTATCTCAGCACAAATGACACGCAAAAGTCCAAAGATAATCTCCTTTCACACCGAACATTGCAGTGGCCATGCCGGTATTATGGCTTCAAAGTGTATTTGCATGTTACTTTGGAGTGTGGAGATGTCTCCACCTCTGAAGCTCTTAGAGCACTTTTAATTTATTGATTTCATTGCTTTTCTCTCTGCAGCAGCCACACTTGCATTTGCATTACACAAAGTCAGGTCTGCTTTTTGTAAAAAGCAAAACTCTGTAGGATCGCACATCGGGCTGTCAGGGCAGCGTGTTCCGGTGGCACAGGAACCACCTGCCGAAGCGAATCTCATTTTACAAATCTTATTTTGGCAGCGCGCTGCGAGATGGCAATGTGCTTTTAATGTGCATTAATATGATGCTACTTAATTAAGCCTATCAAAGCATTTTTGAAGAAAGCCAGATTAATGCAAACGCAGTAAAGATGTAGATTACGTGGCCCTGTATAAATGATACGGTGGCTAAACATTTGAAGCTCAGTGGGAGAAATGTCCGCGCCCCTGAGTCGACCATGTCCATATCAGTGAATCCCACTTTTTGTTTGTGATGGCCGTCACGTCTGCGATTGTCCCGGGCTTGCTGGGCTTCTGATGATTGCTTAGGTAAGGCCCCTGTGGCATCAACTGAAAGTCTGTTATCTGCATGCTACATTCAGTGCAATTGACAGGGATGCAATCAGAGGCATGTTCAAGATGATTGCTTCTGCTTTTTTACAAATATCCCTTTTGTCTCGAAAGAAGGGGGAAATGGGTGACATCCATATTCATGGGAGTGTATAAACACAGAGTAAAGACAAGCAGAGCATGTCGGTCCACATCAACAGCCTTTGAGTGGATCCAGGAGGTGTACGCATAAGCTTGTTTCTCTTTTCAGTCGGTGCTCAATCTAGTTCATTTAGGAACAGTATTTCTAACGTCTCTTTCTTCTGCCATTTTTTTTTTTCCATATTTCTTATTTGTATTTTGTAGTAAGTAGCAATGCTATTCACCTTGTTATCTGTTTGCACTTACTATAGCTGTGCTTTTTACTTTTGGCACCTGTCATACCATCAATTTGGCACCGGCAATTTCTTTTTGGAGCCGAAGCATTGTTGAATTTGTTGAGAACTGGTGCTCCAATGCAAATGGCACCGGCTACCTCGGAACTGACACCTCCTCCGACACAAACATTGCCAAAACAGCCTAGAGCCTACTTTGCTTCTTTCTATCAAACGTTTTTGCAAATGGTTGAGCTTCTCACTTATAATGGAGAAGAAGTGGTACTGAACAGAAGGTAGATTTTTTTTTTTTTTTTTTTGGAGCCAATCAACAAATATATTTCATAGTATTAAAATTTATAGAATGTCATCTAGTATGGTTGCCTTTGAAGTTTTCATAAAAAAAAGGATTGACACATCCTTTAATGATGCACTATTTGAATCTCACTTTGTTATTGTTTAATAAATGAAACATATGGGATCATTTTGTGATGCAAAATCTTGTGCAAATCCACCAATAAGCAATATAATGAAAAATCCTCTTGTAATATCATTAAGTATAGGGCTTGATATAAATGAATCATCTTTGATTCTAAATAAATGTCTTCCTCAAAACTATCACCCATTTAGATTTCAACATGATAGCTGAATGTCGTTGAATCATTTTTTGTATGATTACACTATAAGCAAAGACCATTTCTGCACAATTTTGAAAAACTGAGTAGTGATAACATTTTATTTCAGCCTCTTTGCCTGCTGTGTCTTGCCTGAATCACAGTGGGCGCCTCCATCTATTCATAAGTGTTCAAGTTTGGACCTGATGCAGGTTGGTAATCAGTGTGTAAAAAAAAATGGAATGCTTAATTTTTTTAAATCCATTTCAATGAATTCCATTTTTAATCAAAAGGCTCCATTCTGCTACACAGAGCTTTGAGGACACAGGCTTTTCTTTGCATGTCTTAATTAAGCCACAACAACAGCCTCAAAATTGACATATGAATGTTGTTCCCCACAGAGCATACTTTACAAGAGAGCCATTATCTCGTTCTTGGCAAGGTAACTGCTCAGTATAGATTCTGAAGGATTAGCTCTTTCATTGTTTTAAACAACAGTTAATCTACTCTTTCTCCTGCATCCTCAGTAACTGGCTCTCAGACCAATTGCAGATGGTGCCTGCCTTTGTACATGTTACTGATGATCAAGACCATAAAATACAGAACAAACGACAAGGGAATCAATAGATGGCTTCATTGTGTGCTGGTTACCAGTTTCACTGTTTTCTCTTGCAGCAAACTTCTAGTTTCCAAAGGAAATTTAAACTTACGGCCTCGTGTCTGGATATACCAGCAATGAAGATGCACAAACTACCCACAAAATACAGTTTAGCTTGTTACGTTCTTTCAGTATCTTATTTTGTATTAACAGTTGTATTATTGATATTCTTATACTAAAGTATATACTAAAGAATACACTATTGTATACATGGTTCTATACAATGGGAATGTCTTTCAAGTCATTTTAATAATATTAAAATAATAAAAACTGTGATTTTGCAATAAAATATAGTACATTTTTTTATATTATGGATTTATAAACATCTATATATAAAGTCTAGATCACTTGCTGCTGTAATAAGCTGACTAGTCAAAGCCTGATTTTATATAGAAGAAGAGTCCACAAACCCTAGCATTTTTTGTTAGTGCGGAAATGCTTCCTGAATTGAAACCAATATCACTGTTATTATTTAATATATAGCCTTGTAAGTCAAATATGTTGCTAATGGAAGAGGCTGTGCTAGGTTTCATGGCTTGAACTGTCTATTTTTACACCACAAATGATGCAATCCTTATTATTATGCTACTCTCACGCATTCAAAACCTCACACTGACGAAAAAGAAAACAACCTTGAGATGAGCAGTGAACAATTTTCTATACAATAAGCCAAATGTTCTTATGCGTCAGAAGGCTGAAACTGATAATCCAATGTTTTGCATATTTCATATACTTCGAGCCAAAGTGAAATATAAATAAAAAGAATGCAGTGCCTTTTGCTGAAAAGTATCTCCATTTTCCCCTCTGTCTCATCTGTCATGTAGTGTGGCGGAGCCTCTTATTTCACATTTAATAATTTAGCAGCCTGCCTGCTCTTTTCATTTGCAGAAACTGTGAGAACAGACCTGCTCACCGCAGTCCACTCTGCTGAAATTCTTGGATTTTTTTTTTTTTTTTTTCTCGCGAAGATTCAGCCATGCCACCTTTGCAAAAGTTAATGACTTTGTAAGGAGTGCAGATTTACATGGGAGGCATCTGCTGACCGGTAGAGACATTCTGATGCACGTGCCCGAGATGACTGGCAGAAGAATTAATCTCGGGAAAGAGCAACAACTGCTGGCAAAATGTCAAGTGGAAACACTGGGATATCTGTGATATATGCCCAGTCAGGCCTTGTTTTATTCTGTGATTCCAAATGCTTTTACAATCCTTCCCCCTACATTTCAGGAGAAACTATGAAGAGGAATGTGCTTTGATTGAACAAAGCTGGATGTTTATAACCTTCCCCAGTCTGTGTGGCGTAAGGTCATGTGTAATGGCCACTGAGCGCAGTGCCGGTTGGAGATGAGCTGAACAGCATGTCAATGGAAGCAGCACGTCCATAGCCTCCCCATAACACACAGCTACAAGGTCACCCATGACCCCGAGCTCCTCTGCAGTAAGCCGTCAGCGTTGCAGATAGGGCACGCCTTCAGGAATCTGACAGACCTGTTTCTTAGAACTTGGTGCTATTAACTTACAAGTGTTTGTGATCATTCTGTTGAGGATTATAGTATATGTTTCATTGTAGTATGTAGATAGAAATCCGTGTATATATTAAAATTTAAAGACTTGTTGGTTAAAGACTTGTTGGTTGCAAACCTGGATGAATGCATGATCCAGTACAGCCTACCATGGTCTGTGGGATGCATAAAAATGATGAGGAGCAACCTTCAGTCTGGAAGACTGCTTAACTAGATAGTGTTTCAATAACAACAGTGACTAAAGTGACACCTGCATTTAGATCTATAAGCATTACATCAGTAAATTGGGCTAGAAAATGTGGCAGAAAGCAGACATCCAGTGGTTGTGTATGAGGGCAGTATGTAGCGATTGTTCCTCAGGTGACTGAGAATGTCAATCCAGGATGTGATCAGATGGTGTGAACAAGAAGAGTCTTGTCCGCAACTACACAGAGAGGAATATTATAGTAGGGTTGTGGTGCAACCCCATGATTTCAAGGATGAATGCACAACTGAGAGTTCAGTTATGCTAAAACCATAAACACTGCTCTACAATGACATGAAACAAGTAATATAGTCATTCTTCTCCACGTTCTCAAGAAGTGGCAGTCGGTGGCCTGGTAGTTAGGGAGTTGCCTAAGGTTGTGAGTTTGAATCCCAGGACTGGCAGTGGCACCACTGAGGTACCCTTGAGCAAGGTACCATCCCCACAGTATCCTCTTGAGCTCCCCGGGCGCTGTTTTTGGCTGCCCATTGCTTCACTCAGGTGAATGGGTAAAATGCAGAGAAATAATTTTATTCTGTGTGCTGTGGTGTGTTCATGCATGACAAAAATGCCTGCTTTGCACTTTTGACACTTTACAAGAGGGTGAGTGCATGTGTGGCACCTAGTGAACAGTACAGGTCTGATTGTAGGGGTCAATTTATTGGCATGGTTTGCGTCCACTTGTCCCCTTACAGGAATGATCACTGTGAATCCCTGTGAAGTTATTTTGACTGGTCACCATTGTCCTGTGGTCTCTGGGAGTTGTCTCTTCCAGGATGACTATACCCCCATCCTCAGTGCACAAGGAGTCACTGAATGGTTTGATGATTATGAAAATGATGTCACATGCTATGGCTTTTGCAAATCACCAAATATACACCCATTTGAACATGTATGGGAAATTCAGGTACTAGTTTTGGTGTAGCACTGGGTAATGGTTAATACTGCCATCTTTCACGTAGCAGACTGGTGTTTGACTCCCTGTCTGGGCAAGCACACCATACTACACAAATAATAGTCTTTGGACAAGACTCCTAATACTATATTTGCCAATATTTGCAATGAGATTAATTGTAAGTCACTCTGGGTAAGAGCATCTGCCAAATCTGTAAATGTCAGTGATGCTGGATTATTAGTTGTGGATCACAAAAGGCTTCCCAAAGGTATTTGATGGTGACCTTAGGCTCATGTGTTGCAGCCCCAGAACATCTCATTTTATTGGCAGTGCTTTTCTAAGGAGATTACATGAGTCGTGTACGGACAATCGGGGCACCTGTGTAAGCAAAGTTGCTGAGTTGACTAACTAGAAATGCTATCTGGATACGTTTGGACACATAATGCAAATACATTCCTGAATGAGCATCCATTTTTGCAGACTGTTTTCTCAGGTTAGATTTGATTTAACATGTTCACTCCGGTGTGAGAAACCCATGAAACAGGCAGACTGGGTCTAATTTTCTGATGACAAACCACTGGGGGATAAGGTTAGCAGCATAGAGAATGGATATGACCTTAATGCTATTAGATTGTGAAACTGAAAAGTTGTGGATTTTTCATTTCAATATGACTTTGGTTGTAAGCCAATTATAAGTTTGACATTATAAAACCATGCAATGAAGCTTACGCTGTCTGGCATTATAGCCCGTTAATTTGCAAGGAAAGTTACAGTATCCTCTTGAGCTCAGATATAATATGAAACATGACAGTCCACTCAGGCATGATGGTACTTACCGCTGCAGTCTGCCATAAACTCTGGCTCAATCTATGCACCAACAGCAGGCTCTGAAAAGACTTCTTCTTCTTCTTCTTCTTTTTTTTTAACCATATAAACCCAGTCCTTGTGGAGCAAAGCGTTTGATTTTCTGTAATGATAGTTGACATTACACTACAGCTTTGAGCGTCGCATAGCGTATGTGCTGGATGGACATATTTGCATTCGCCAAAGCCTCAGAGATGGGCTAGCTGTTCATTAAAACCAGCTGAAATCCACATGCCCACAGCACTCTAAACTTTCACCTGCTGGGACCTGTCAAAAGCACTTAGAATGCTGTGCCGTACACTTCACAGAGAATTATACATGGGGTCCTCCTCATATAATGCAGAACGAACACTGTCAAATGAATGCAACCCTGAAGAACATTTGTAGACACTAAGAGGACAATGGAAAGTACTTTGCTTTGCTGGTTAAGGCAACTGACTGCAATATGTCTCTCATGTTGGAAAATGTATTTATTTATTTATTTATTTATTTATTTATTTTTAGTGGGTGCTAACAGTGGCGCCCTATGATGTACATTTGCTGACCCAGAAGTCGTTACCCAAGCTCGAACCTGAGTCCATATATTACCAGGTGCTGGTGGACATTAAAAAGTGCAAAACTGTAACAATGAAGGAGAGCGTCAGCATGCAATTGTGCTGAAAGTGGTATCTGATGTGACCTCGCCTACCTGAAATTTTACCCGATGCAACAGCACCAGTACTGGTGTGTGTGTGTGTGTGTGTGTGTGTCTGTGTCTGTGTGTGTCTGTGTGTGTGTGTGCGTGTGTGTGTGTGTGTTTGTGTGTGTGTGTGTGTGTGTGTGTGTGTGTGTGTGTGTGTGTGTGTGTGTGTGTGTGTG
>JBBPCZ010000034.1:6411614-6427070 GCA_037974445.1 Brycinus macrolepidotus
ATACGCCTGGCTAGCAGCCGCTAAAGCCAAGGCGAAGAAGGCAACATGTGGTTGCATTTTACAAAAAAAAAAAAAAAAACGACAGTTGCGTCTTATTACCTGTCCACAAAATTATGATCAGTTAAAAAAATTTCATACTGTTTAGGAATCGATAATGGAACCGATAAGGAATCGAATCGATAAGAAGAATCGGTAATGGCATCGACATCAATAATTTCTTATCGATTCCCATCCCTATATACTGAAGCAAATAAAAAGTGTGTTGCATCATCATTATATTCATTATAGTATAGTTTTATAAGAAGAAGCCCTTATATGAACAGCTGCTGTACTGTTCTCAGCCTGTTCAGTAATTATACAGATATTTTTAAATTTATCTCTACACTTTTCTTTGTATGCTGAATTTTCCCGAGCTAGTTATTGCAGGCCTTTTAGAAACAGCTGAACATTAATGTTCTGTGTACTGTGTACATCAACAGAATAATGACTTTAAAGTAACCAGCATTATTTGCTTTTTTAAGTTAATGTTGCACAATTTTTCATACCATTTCTTTTCTTTTTTAACTGAGACTTTTGCATACGTAAAAAACAATCGTTGTCTGTCTGTCTTGGCATACATTCTTGCAATACAAACATACAATACACACAATACAAGCCTGTCTGTCTGTTCTGGCTGCTCTGCCAGGTGTACCTTCTCTGGGCACTGCACAGAGCTTTTTAAAATCTGGGTAATCACCTTCAGGAGAGCTCACTTTTAAAGAGGAATTCCACCCATTTAAAAAAGTCTATGTAGTTTAATCACTGAGAAGTAAACAGTCATTCAGACTGCTTTGATGTGAAATGGTGCATTGTAGAAAAATGTACAAACCCGTATTTCTGTACAGTGATGTACTGTATATATAACCAGTTGAATACTCATCTTCAAAACATAGCTAATATTAGAGATTTTGCGTCCAAACAAGACTTTGAGACACTTATCCACACCTTTATTTCCTGCAGGGTTGGCTATTGGAACACTCTCCTCACTGGGATTCCTCAAAAAGTCCATTAGGCAGCTCCAGTTCATTCAAAATGCTGCTGCCATTACACACCACCACACATACGTTTTAAAATGAATCTCTCTCAAAGTCCACAATGCACTCTTTGCCAGAATTCCACAGGCACCTTCCTTCACATGTTCTGGGATTGTCCCACCATAACTGTATTTTGGAAATATGTTATTGACATGTTATCCAAGTTTCTTGATATTAATCTTGTGTTAGACCCCTGCTTATGTTTATTGAATGATGATTCCTCACTTGAACTCTCTTTACGTGAAAAACGTTTGGTATTTGCAGGCTTTACTGCTGCCAAAAAGGCAATCCTCCAGCTGTGGTTTAAACCTGACACTAGTTTAAAATGTTACTGGATTAGATCTTTACTTAACATTGCATCTTTAGAGGAGACCACAGCTCGACTGAATAATGCTAGTTTATCCACAGTAAATGCATGGATGGGACTTTGCTCATCAATTAATAACGCTCTATGCAGTTAAATTCCTGTCATTAGTATGATGTCCTTGCTATGTCCTTTTTGTTTGTTTGTTTTGTTTTGATTATTTGATCTGCCCCCCTTTTATTTTATTTTTGTGTATTCTTGTGTGCACTTTCAAGCTGTATTTGTTTGTATGTATTCTTTTAAAAGTGCAAATAAAAAGTATAATAACAAAAAAAAAGTATTGGGACACACCTGTTTTTCAGGGTTTGGGCTAGGCCCTTTACTTCCAGCAGTGAAGTAAGAATGAACTGGAACGGAGATTGCGAGTCAGGCCTTTTTGTCCAACATCAGTGCCTGACCTCATGAATGCTGTACAGAATGAATGGGCACAAATTCCCACACAGAAACTCCAAAATCTTGTGGAAAGCCTTCCAAGTAGAGTGGAAGCTGTTATAGCTGCAAAAAGGGGACCAACTATATATTAAAGTCTGTATTTGAATACAATGTCATTAAAGTCCCTGTTGGTGTAACAGTCTCAATACTTTTGTCCATATAGTGTATAAACAATGCAGTTTTGATGCACTGTTACCCCCTGACAAAGTAACCAAATCACTTTGATGAACATAATGCTGAGAATTGCTTCAAATATACCAAACATATTAGAAACTAGCTGTTTATTTTCAAACAAGTCTTACTGATGGACCAGTACATGCTTTGCCTTCGTATGCATTGCAGCAATTAAGAGAAATCTGACAACATACTAAAATAGCTCATAATAGTAGAATTAGTAAAAAACAAAAAGCCATGTAGTAAGAATTTAGTAAGTTTTTAATCCAGCTGATATCTTGTAAGTTGGTAAGAGGAGGAAACTTTTATTTCAGATTTCTCCACAATGCCCAAAGTCATCGCATAGATTTATCCCGTTTTCACCACCAGCACACCTGATTTAAGTTGTATTATTTATCCAAAACAGTTATTGAATTATTAGAGCTAATCCTGGGTTTCTACGAGGAGACTTTTGGAAACGATTCGGTTAATGATATTTATAAAATCACAACTTTTTCTCTTGTTGTTATTTGTAATTATTCTAATATTGCTGTTTTATGAGCACATAAATGCGCACTGCCCAGATAAATTGCTTTTATAAATTTGATTTGTTCCTCAAACTTCTGCACAGTACTTTATAAAGAGTTTTGTTCCAAAATCCATTAAAGACCATTTTTGTAATGATCTGCACTGTTTGGAGTGGGCATAACACATATAAGAAAAAGCAATTCTTAAATGATGATTAATATCACCTTTATTAGAGAAATATATTACACCGATTGATATTCTTTTCAAACCTTTTTTACATACAAAATGTAAAGCATGAAGAACCTTGGAATGAAACTCTTCATATTTGTGTACGTTCATAATCTGTGTTAACAATGGGATCCAGTCACATGTAAAGAAATAAAAATCTGAATTCTGACTTCAGTTTATCATTACCTTTAATTAGTTTATTATCTATTTTTTGCCAACTTTTTGTAAGTTTGTTCAACAGTTTCTACAAAAGGACATATTTGTGGAAAGAGCATCTCTTGGTCAGTTTGAAAAGACTTTTGATATAAGTATTGCTCGCACACTATATGTCCAAAAGTCTGCAGACACCTGCTCATCCATCCGTTCTTCTGAAATAAAGGGAATTAATAGGTTTCTGGATCACGAACACCACGCCAACTTGCCCCAGATGTATTTGATGGTGCTCTATCATGCCACAGAACACAATTCCACTGTTCCACAGCCCAGTGCTGGAAGGCTTTATACCCACCTAACCTTCACTTGGCAGCGGACATAATTGAAGACCATCCTGTTTTAATGCCAGTGCTTTTCTGCAGAGGCTGCAGGGGTGTGCAATTGAGCCCAATGGCGCACCTTAACATAGCTTAATTTCATTCATTAGAAGAAGTGCCGGGATGCTTTTAAACATATAGGGTGTATAACCACAAGGCTAAATGACCAACCATACTGTAGGGCAGATGATGCTTGACCAGTTGTGATGTGCAATTCTCGTGTCGTTCAGTTCGAGCTGTGAGAATGGGAGGCTATCCAGCCACCAAAACCATCTGAGATGCCAACAGTAGGCATTAGAGATGCTCAACTGAAAAAAGCTGCTCACGCTCATGTTTGGAGTGCAAGATTTCAAGCAACCGACTGAATCACTTTGTAGAAGGATTTGAAAGGGGTCTGTGGGCAAGTTCCTAGTGTCTAGATTATATTATGAACACTTCAGGCAACACACAGAGCCATCGGAGGCTGAAAACAACACAACCTACGAATGATATAGTTGAACACGTCTAAAAGAATTGGGGTTAACAAGAAAAAGTTTGCCATGAATGCAAGTGGCACGGCACAATAATATGCCTTTTTCCCCTTAATTCTAGATTCGTGTGTTTCACCTAGTGATATTATTGTGCTTAAAAATAAGTGGGATGGAAGCTGGGGTGTGACTTAAAATAGAAATAAGTGGCTGCGGTCTTAAAAGGCCAGGAAACTACAGTTTAATTGGCTAATCAAATAGGGCCCCAGTAAAAGCTGGACAGGGGGATTACAGTCAGAACCCAGTCACCCTGAGTGACAGCCAAGATTTCTAGTGTGTGAAGAGGAGTAATTGGAAAAGGGCTGTGGAGTTGAGGGAAGGATTTTTCATCATCTGACCAAATGGCACTAAGAATCTCTCCAGCATGTCCTCCCTCATAAGAGTAACATCACTTTCTTTACAAAGAGAAAAAAGTCCGAGTTAATTTCGCAACTCCAACATGAACGCCCTTACAGATTAAAGGGGAGAGAGAGAGAGAGAGAGAGAGAGAGAGAGAGAATCACTTAATTCACTTTTATATCATACTTAATTATTAATTGAATATTATTTTCCAAGGCTTCTGATCTCTCATAATGCATCAGAATCTTGAACTTCTATTTCAGGCATGTCAGTTATCACCACAGTTCCCATTAGCGTTTACACTGATGGCTGCACCTCAGTGGTTAGACCCAGATCAGCACCTGGAGAATCGTGGACTTGAGGACACTGTGAAGAACTCTGCGAGAGAAGTAAGATTTTCATTGCCTACACTCTGAATAAATAACTGTTAAAAAGCGAAAATGGCCACGGGGGAAAAGCTGAGCTTTTATTTATTCATTGTCCTGCTCCATCAATGTCCATCTTGATGCTCCTTTTTACACTTTGTCCTGTCTTTGCAGAAACAAGACATGACAGGAGATGTGCTGAGAATATGAGATTACCTGGACCACTGCTCTGTTTTGAGCCATTTGAGTAAAGCTGTACAAAAAAGAAAGTAGAGGCAATACATTAGATTATGTTTTCGTGCGTATAACCATTTGATTCAAGTTGTAATGCCTCATATTTGTAATGCCATGCCTTGTCATGCCTTTCAAATATAAGATCACCTCCCATACATCCAAGGCCTAAACATAGCGGTAGCTGTGCCAGAATGCTGTCTTGTAGACACCAGTTATTCAGATAAACCGGACTCATACTAATGATCAAAAGTCACTTAAGTGTAAAAAGCTAATGAAGCATTACCATTAATCTTGCCTTCTATCAAAAGTCCTCACATGCATCTCTAGGGATGTTTTGGAACCTCTTGACATGCCGTTTCCTGTTCATTAACTGAGCAGCTGTTCATTCTAATGAGCCTAAAGGCAGTTTCTCATTGTGGTGACTTGCAGCTTTATCTTCAACACAACTTGCAACATTATCCACTTGGCCACATGATGAGGGGGTAGGACCTTTCTGAATTCTTAAATGACCTTTCTGAATTCGGTCCAACATGATTCAGTGCAACACAAACCAAAACATGGATGTATTTTCTGCAGAAATATTTACATATATTTACACATTTCACACACTGAACCCTTTTACCCTTTCACAAGTAGCACAGTGTTAGAACAGTGTTTAACTGAGTCATCAAAATCTAGTAATTTATCTTCCCAGAGTAAAGTATAGTATATAGTATATAGTAGTTAGTATATAGTATATAGTATATACTACAGAATACTATACCCCTAAAATGCAGCCAGAACATGGTGACATTTGCGAAACATACCATTTTTCACACATTCAGTCCTAACCATATTCACAACCATTTTGCAGAAGGACTTTCTATTGTTCTAAATTCTCAATACTTGGATTTTTTACTAAATGATTTTGTACTAAGTGATCTCAAAAATGTTTTGTAACATTTTCTTGATTAAACGATAAGACAACAATCTTTCAGCAATCTGCTCTGTCAAATTTTCTCTCTCGTGTGTCTTCACAATACATTTAAATTGTTTTATTCATTATAACATTATTCAAAGATCAGACAAGATATATCTATATATCTATATATATGTGTGTGTGTGTGTGTGTGTGTGTGTGTGTGTGTGTGTGTGTGTGTGCATACATACAAATATATACAGCACATATTTAAGTAGTTAATACTTATTTTCCAAACTAAATGTATTTTATTTTACAAAACTTCCAATACAAAAAAACAAGAATGTTGCTCCAAAAATACCCACAGCATGCAATTTTTTCCTCAATATTTCCAATAAATCTGTACTGAAGAACTAATTCACACAGATCTAGCTTTCTGGACTTCAGCATCAGCTGAGCTTTACATCTATATTCAACAAGCTCAATTTGCAAACCATATCAGAAATCTGATTACTTGCACATTTCATGACCACGGTGGAAATGATAGAATCATTTCACGACCCCCACTTTTACTCACTGGTCGTAAATCCTGCTGGATTGAGGATGCGCCCATATGTAGAATGCTGGAAAGCATGGCGGGGAATTGCTCCCAGATGTATCACATTAAAATATGATAAACAACTATGCATTTCCAGATTACACTAAATAATTCACTGCCCTTCAGAGAGATGTGTGGCTGGGCAGATTATTTACTGCTGTGAAATTATTCTTTTGAAGCTCATGACAGAATGCACCATTCTTAATCTACAGGAAAAAAAGATGTTCATGTATATGTGGCTGGTTATCCATCTTGGTGATACTTATTACTAGTTCAGAGCTCATTCTCGGTATACACAGATATTATAAATGAAAATGAATGATTCTTTGAAGCAGTTGATCACTGGTTCATATATATAGATCATATTTTTTTTTTTTCAGTCTTTAAGTGTTTTCATTGCAGTCGTTCTAAAAGGTCCTTGAGTCTCGACAGAGTTCTGAGAAAACCATTATTTGACAAAAGGTGAGTCGCGTCAAAAAGATTTGTTAATCTAGGATGTGTTGCACCACTTAATGTTACACTTGGACAAAGAAATCTGTGATTTGCCCAAAAGTATACATAATATATGATAGTATACATAATATATATATGTATATATATATATATATATATATATATATATATATATACGCACAGAATTATATAGAGATGTTTAATGCAGAAACATTAGCGCCAAGCTAATGGCAATTTACATTCACTTACTTCTGCAGAGCTTGTTACACTAGAAATCGTTATCAAAATTGTATACTTGGTGTATATTTAGTATGTTTTAGCCGTTGCCTTCATAAACACACAGTTTGCAACTGTGAATCTATACGGTTTACAGAGTTCTTGTTTTGCTGCCAAGAGGTTTCCCTCCTGCAGTAATTTTCACAAAATGTGTGATTTGAACTCTAATACTGACCCTTCATGAAGCATCATAAGTTTTCCAAATAAGCAATTACATGCTACATATACAACTGTAACATTTTTTTCAGAGTCCAGTTTAAATTCAACACCTAATCAAACAACACAACTGAATTTAAACTCTTGGAGCAACAGAATTACATTTGGTCTAAGTTTACTTAGTTTGTAACTATGGTTTAAATCTAACCTTGATTATTTTTGCAACTAGATTAATAAGTAAACCTTGATTTAATCCAAATTTAAGCCTAATGCCTATTGGTGCAACTCACCTACTATGGGTTTTCCACACCCATACATCTACTATCTAAACAGGGTTCTTCTACGTCATCACTCTGAAGAATACTGTACTGTAAAGAGTGTGAGTGTATGTTCATTTCATCTACACTGAGGCATTAGCACAGCACTGAATAGCGAATGACACTCCCAGTAGCAATATGTAATTTACCTCCGACCTTCCGTAAAAGCAAAACCTCCATTCAGAGGCACATCAGTAGAGGCCCCCAGGACATTGTACACCATCCTCTTTTCTGGAGCTGCAGCACATCTCTGTGCATCTTAAGTAAAACAATTCCTGACTCAGAGTGCCTTAAGCAAATGTGTTTTAACTTCAGGAAACAAGCTGTTCTGTTCCGTGGTTCAGATCAGAAGATTAGGCAGCCAGTGCCTGAGGATTAGAGACTGTGCAACCTCAGCAGCTTCCTGTGCCCATACAGACCTAAAGAAGAATCCCTTACCTTTACTGCAGCGTCCACAGCCAACATGTAGGAGGGACCTCTGATGTGCCTGTGTAAGCATTCACAGCAGCTGGCTGATTGCAGATTGTAGATAATAAAACGCATACAATCAGATGCATAATGCCTGATGCTGGCCATTCACATTCACCCCATGTCGCAGCGCATCGTAATATTCCCTTTTTTAACGGAAACGTCTTATTTACAAACTTTGCCGGATTTATAGGCTCTGCGACAAAAAAAAAGTTTTCAAAAATAGCATCACTGTCATTAGAACAGAATGGATTTTGGGAAAAGTAAGGTTAAAGGAGAAGGAAAACATTCAGTGTACTGTAATGCAAAGGAATTTTATTTCACACATTTTTTGTATTTCTATTGGTCTATTCATCAGGAAGTGTTCACATAATGTAAAGTGCATCGAGTATTTACAAATAGTGTATACAATTGATATAAAAATGATCCCATTGTTTATTCCTCATACACTTAAAATGTTCTTAATAGGTTGTACAGTCTACTAAATTCCATCTCCAGTCTAACTACATAACACTTAAACCAAACACATGAATGGAAATATAAGTCACATCACTCATGTTGTACTAGTGCTCTGATTAAAACAATAATAAGCACTTACCGCTCTGATATGTGCTCTGCATGAGCTTGCACACTTACCCAGGAAAGATCTCGGTACACAAAAATAACCACAATCTCATCTAGCAGCAGATTTAAATAAGTTAAAGGGAACATGGCCACATACACATTTGGTACAACGACACTTGAAGAAATGAGAGTCTTTTATAGCATGTACTTGTCTATTACCTGGAAACAAAAGTGCAATAACAGGAGGCTGGTGGTTTTGCTGGGGTATTACTGAATCTCTCCCATTTACCATCCTGCTAAAACATGTGACATTACAGTGACATCTTGTTATTTTAAAATATTGTCCAGATTTTGCTATGTCCTTATCCAGCTTTATTCCTACAATATGGTGTGTGGCATCTCAGTGTTGTGTAGTTAGACTGTCTTGGTACTGACCACCATATCACTTATATGAATATCCATTATCTTACCAATTTGGGCGTGGGGGGTGCTGGAGCCTCTCCCGGTGCTCACTGAGCGCAAGGTGTAGAAAGACACTGGGCAGGTCACCACACAAACACACTGACACACACACAAACACACACACCCATTCACACACAAGAGCAATTTAGCATCTACAATCCACCTGACATGCATAGCTTTGAAATGTGGGAGGAAACCAGAGCACCTGGTGGAAATCCACATAGACTCAGGGATAAAACATGCAAGCTCCACACAGAATGGACCCTGAAAATCAAACCTAGGACCCTCTTGTTGTGATTTGACAGTGCTACCCACTGCCCTTCTTTTGAGTTTTTACTCACGCTGACCAGTTCCCTAAAACGTGCTGGGCATCTCAGCTGTTCTAATACTTACCATTATGAGACTAAAAAAAAGAAAAATGATATTATCATGTAATTTTTATATTGAGTCATTTGTAATTTGCTCCACACACACATCTGGTTGATACACAGAACATAAGGGACGGTATAGAATATTTCAAACCTTATATGAAGGCTTGTTACACCTTAAAGAAGGCTGTACATCTTATTTACAAAAATGGCTCATTGTCGAACCGTCCTTTGTGGAGTCTTTAGGGAAAGAACATTGTGTTTCTTATTGACACCTTTACTTTTAAGAGTTCAGATTAGTCATAGCCATGAGTATAAATAAATACTGAAAGCCCACCACTTTTTTTTTTTTGTTAAACCAGTAGCAATGTGTGACACAATTACTGTTACATCACTTAGTGCTGGGGAGAGACTGCAATATTCTCTGTATGGCCTCCCCTTCTGTAGCAAATGAGAACAAAATCAGTTTCAATCCCCATGACTCTCGCAGGCACAGACATGCTACAGCCCTTAGCACATAGTTCAACACTCCTACCTCTGTTCCCCATGGACACGGTCTCCTCGTATTAAAGGGATAAAATCATTCTGTACAGTAGATTTCTGTTCTTCCCAGTGCTCCAACGCATCTCTGTGGAACTCGCAGCGGCAGACGCGCTGCTGCTTCTAAATCGTGCCGGGAACAAACGCTCAACAAGGGAAGCAAAACAATTCATTGCCATACCCAGTTTCACTTACACGTTTTTGTTCTCTTGCAGGGCTCCGTTTTCCTCCTTTGGAAGCCCGTGCTAAACTGTTTTCATCCGAAGAAATATTGAAATGGAGTATGAATTAATACCGTCTCATTAAAACGGGTGTAAATACTTTGTTTGCGCAATGGGCAACTTGTTTATGCTGCGTATGTTTCATTTGGTAAATTAATTAACTTAATCAGTCATTCGGAGATTGAACTTCCAATGTGTACTTCACTTAATCAAAACCTTTTATGCCACCGTTCGAGTTTATTTTCAACTGGCGACAGCTAAATTGGGGGGGGGGAAATGGGGAATACAAAAGTCTGCAAAGAACGCAGTAGGGAGATTAGGACCCCAAGCTATGTGCATGTAGTGCTGCATGATAATAGCCATGGCAGCGCTTATAATACATCATAGTGCTAATTTTAGTTTTTTTTTTCTTGTTTGGGTATTCAAGTCATTTGTTTGAGTGACTGGTACTTCGAAAACAGTGTTAGGGTGTCGAGTGCGTAATTATCCGGTCGTGTGGCACTTGTTTGTAAAATACTCCGCAATGACATATGCTAATGAGCGCCGAGGCCTAAACACAGGAGTTAAATACGTCCTCCGCACACTCATTATTCTCAAAGTGTGGCTAGACGCTGATATCTGGCTAGACAGTCGTTCAAGACATGACAAATCATAGGGCATGGGTGCACCGTGTCATTTTGTCTGAATGGGGACGCTGCTGAGAGAAGAGGTTTTGGCGACAGCGTGCTCTTCGAGATTATTCCCTAAAAGAGTTCCCTGGCACAACATCCTTAGTCATTCGAGTTCAGCGAGGGAATAATACCATAAATAGATCAATATTCTGTGTGTGCCAGACCAAAAGTTTCTGCATCTTCTGCCACTTTCCCCTCCCAGCCCCTGCCAGGATAAGAAGAAGGCGCCACCAGCCATACAATCTTCAAGTACAAATACTGCTAAGCCGTTAAGCTGGTGATTGGTGTGGGAACACAGTATGTAAGCGAATGACTTTGAGGGAGAGGGAAGGGGCCTGCTGATTTCTCAATTATACTTCCTCCTCCAGCCTCGCCAAAACAAAGCGCTCAACCATGCCGCTGACAGTCAACAGGACCTGAGAAGTCCTTGCCCAAAGGTGCAGAAGTTCAACAAACACGGCTAATTGCTCCACTGCCACAAACTGGCACGTTCACACCACATATAGACCAAAGGAAGCCGTTTTCTCCATATGTCAGAAGGCATTGTGAAATTAATAAATAAATAAGTAAACAAAATCACCGCTCAGATAACGGAAAGAAGCATTTACTTTGCTTTACTTTCAAATGTGGCCAACAAAACATAAGCAAGCAGTTCACATCCACGCTTAAATTATAGTGGCTAAAGGGTTCTTTGGTGCCATCGTAGAACTACTTTTTCTTTTAAAGCATAATCAGCCTTCTGTCCAGTTCTAACCATTTTCTGTGTGATTACAGTTAAATTCCCTTGTAAAAGTATGAAACGGGTTATAGTCATATAGAGATTAAAATATTTGTCCTTTATACACCAGGACCTTGTGTGGTCTAATATGGCCCTGAGCTTTAATTTCTTCAGTGGCATCAGTCTATGGTATCACCATTTTTGTGTGCATCTTTTTTGTGTTTTAGGAATCACTAGAAAAATATTGCTTGTAGCAATATCTACCCAGATTGGGTAGATGCTCTGCTATGAGATTCATTTTGCATTATATATACACATATGGTGATATATTTGGTATATATATATATGTGTATATATAATGCATATACAATGCATATGTGTATATATAATATATATGTACACACACACACACAACTTTAATGAGAGGTATCTAGATATTCAAAATCATCATCATTCATTTTGAAACCAGGCATGTGCAACCACCTCTCTTTAATACCAAATCTTGCTCCTGTTTGAGTAATTTTGGTAAACGCACACCACAGAAGTGCAAAAAGTACAAAAAGAAGTTTGGAGTGCCTCAGCCCTCAGCACTCTGACCTTAAATCAAATCTGCAAGAATCTGTGATGGCTGCTCCATTTTGGAAATGGACTTTATTTATAGCTTTTGGTTCGTCCCTTCTTTGAAAGCCTTGTTCTCTTTTGAAATCCATTGGTGCAGAGTATGGCTTAATACATAATTCCTCAGTACTGCATTAAAAGTAGTACTCAATATCCAGACATACTGTTAAATGTTTATAAGGGGATTACAGCTGTCTCAGGCTACCTTAAGAGCCTTGTTTCATTATTAAGGCATCGTTCCTGAAGAATCTCAACCGATATTCAGAGAATATTCCTTCTCTTCACAGTTTGGACGAATACGTATTGAAAGTAGGGCTTTGCTTTCAGCAGTTATTCTACAGGTGCGAGGATATGCTTTTCTTTTGGCGGAGCAGAGGGGGGTCATGAAGAAATTGAAAGAATTTGAAGAATATTTCAGGTGGAGACAGAATAAAATAGGCAATGTTTACTTACTGTAAGCAATTGACAGCCACTGAATAGCTATTTCTCTTTTGAAATCCTGTTTCCAACAAGGTAAAATTCGCCACAATGAGTTTATTCTTAACTTACACAGGGGGGTTCTGTCAGGCATTGAAAAAAAGAAGAAAAAACAGGCAAATGCATGAAAAAGAGCAGACGACTAAGAAGGCAAAGCCGGAGATCTGCAGAGCGGATCAGTGTGAACTACAGACTGCTGGGTAAATGAATAAATACGCACATTTAAAATCAAAGCTTAGGTTCACTTGAAACTACTGCCAGATCAACATAGTTCTTGGGGCTAGGAAGGCTGCCAATGCACACACACCCCATGAGGCTGTTGTGTCGTTAAAAAACAAGCCGCACACAGCACCATTCTCTCCCTCCTACTAAGTACAACACAAAATCGGCGCCCATGCCAGCTATCGTGTGGGGGCATTGCCAGGCGTGGACAAACTCTGAGCTGAAGTGTTTTATGATAAATGACTCCTCCCAAAACATGCTGTCTTAGCAAGAAACACCAGAAAATGGTTCTTAGATCTCTTACTCTGCGCCATGAATTATTAAACCAGCTTGCCAATATTGTGAAAGTATTACATTTCTACCATATGCTGGAAGATGCAGAGAAATGTTCAACTCGGCTTTCTATTCTGAAAGCCTTATACCCATTACTGACTGCTCCTGTTACTTCCTTTGTACTTCAGGGACAATGGCTGTAAATTGCTTGATGGACGACACATAAAACTGGTTGATAGTCAAGCGTTATAACTTTCATCACCCCCCAAGTTAAGACCTGTGGTGCAAACAAAGGTCTCGGTTTTCTTCCCATTGAAACAATCATTTGCAATTTTCGCAATATAGAATTTCCCCTTCCTCGAAATGACACAAGTATACTCTTAACAGTGGAAATGTACACCCTTCAAGAAATAAGTGCCACTGTTCAAAGCGAAAATGATTGCGTCTGATTGTGTATACAAGTCATATTTCGGTCAGCGCCACATAAAGACCTTCGGCTAAAACCTGTTTCAGCTATTATTCATCAACGTGAAATGCATCTTTTCCCTCCTTGTCTATAGCACTATCCTGTCAAATGTGTTCCCACTGATTGCACCTGCACTCTAAGCAATAGTCGCATTTCAGGTCTTTTCCATCAAACCTGGTTGCTGGTAACTTCACAAGGGTGTTCCTTTGATACTGACTCCATGTTCTGGGGCAGAAACCAAAAGCAATTTGACTGATCCGTGATGAATAAACAGTGTAATGCCACTTGATACCATTCAGCCAAGTGTCCGGGGTTTGAAATATGTTGCAGCCACAATCTCCCAGAGTAGTTTGGGTACGGAGAAGAATTTTGTGAATGAAACAACGTGGAATGAAAGCTCTCCTGAATGCAAAGCAAAGCAATAGACTTCTGCATTCATGAACTGCATCTTTTAAATCCTTATGATTTTTACATATATGTTGACTATGGCCATCAAGACTATGGCCATCAAAAATACAGGCAGAACGAAATGCCTCTTGACAGATAAAAAGCATTTTGAAGCACCATTTATTTTACTAACAGCAATTTCGTGAGTCACACCATGCCGAAAATGCCCCAAACCTATGCACCACTGATTCAGATGTATTATGCATTCACTTCTTGAGGAATTAAAAAAAAACAAACAAACAAAAAAAAAAAACACGCAGATAACATTATCTTGTGGGATTCATACAGTGTCACTGATCGATTCTATGCTGTTAAATATCACTCTGATTGCTCGCTTTAATAACCTCCTGATATTACGTTTTAGAATGTCAATTATGCAATCGATAAAAAGAAAATTGTCCTAACAGGATATTAAGAGAGATAAGGATGAAACGAGGTTGCCCTCATTACCGGGCAGTTCTGCCGTGTCCCTGCCGGAGCTATAGACACCGTTACACGGACTCTGATCAAGTAAAAGGTAAAGTTTTATTCCATATTTCCTAAAATGTAAGATAGGGTCGTCCGGAAATTATCAGAAAAAGTGAAGAAGATAAAGGACCTTGAAAAAGCCCTGGTTGGAGTTTGAACAGGGAATTTGGCCTCAGATACTGTGAGAAGATTTTTTTTTTTTTTTTGTAGATTATTCTCAAGAGGATCATTACAACTTCCCAGCAGTGTAGATATCTTGTGAGAAACAAAGAGGTACTGCAACGATGAGTAGTCCTCAAAGGACCAGAAATATCAGGTTGGGCCATGTCTATCTAACAAGACAATGACCAGGGCCAATTAGGGCAGCATAAGGGCTTTGAAAATAACAAGATTTCCCAGGACTTGAAGAAGTGGAAATAACCTGGAGTGGAAAACCTATCAAATATCTCCTCTCTGTCTGTTGGAGGGCAAACTCAAATATAGGATCAATCTCTGTATCCGTCCAAATCAGATTTCCCCAGGTTCTGTGCACATGGACAGAAAGTAACATTGGTTGCTTAAGCATTCAGTCTGACTCCTCTAGTCTGGATGTATCCACAGCTTTGCCCTCCTCGTGAACATATGCTAATACATTAGGAGTAGATCTTTCATCGACGTCTTCCTTTACATATTCTTTCTTTCCTTTTCCTTTCTTTTCTTTACTTTTTTCAGTTATGCTTCAGAACAGACTCTGAAAAGCCACCCTTAAGACATGAAAAGTGAGGCTGATAAAATCTGTTTTCTCTGAAAGAGCAAAGACACACTCTTGAAACTGAAGATTCCCCAATGGTATTGGACATAATAGTTTTAGGAGAAACCTTTAATTAGTATAGACTAGGGCTGTAAAGCGATGAATTAAAATTAACTAGTTAATCGCAAATCTGGAAAAAAATTAATTGCGATTAATCGCGATTCTAAGTCAACCCAATATATAATATATAATAAACACACTAAGTCATCAAT
>JBBPCZ010000034.1:6463808-6503968 GCA_037974445.1 Brycinus macrolepidotus
GCTTGCTTTGTGCACTGGGGCACAGTCATGCTGGAATACAAAAGGTTCTTCCCCAAACTGTGTCCACAAAGTTGGAAACATGGCGTTGACCAAAATGTATTGGTATACTGAAGCATTAAGATTGCCCTTCACTGGAAGTAAGGGGCCACCTGAATTCAATAATTAAGAGACGTGTCCTAATACTTTTGTCTATATAGCGTAACTTGACTAGCAGCCGTGTAAATTGAGGTTAAATATTCTTTGGTAAAATCAGCAGTTTAATGTGTAAAATGTATGCTTGTTTCAAATGCACATCTTAAAAATTGTAACATATGGATTGTAACACATAGTATAGAGAACCTGGAGAACATTTTTCACATGCATTTGTGAGCCCACTCAGTTCTGGTAAACTTTAACTATCTAGGAAAATGTGACTTTGTTTCATCTTTCCTGCACTAAAATAACCAGAATGCCTGTTAGCGATGTAGTCAGGATGTGCCCTCGGTGACTGTAATGACTTTTTAATGAGGTCGGCATCCAATATCCATATGCACTCCATACGCACCATGTCCAATGTGGGTCTTCCAGACGATTCCTTGCCAGAATGATGTACCAATTGGATACTTTTCGTGGCAATAGGAAAAGCTGAGTGAACACAATCGGAGAGAGAGAGCGACTGGGGTGCATATGATGGCATTAGGCTTCAAATCATGCAACAGATAAAATGAGAGGGGAGATGAGAAAAAAGAGAGTGGCCTCTGGGCATTATGTGTGTGTTACACAAGCGGAGCCTCTGGGTCGCTGCAGGCAACATCCGCAGCAAATGACAGGTCCCGTTCGCTTCCTCTGCGCGTCTTGTTCGGCTCCAGAGATCTAACATTAGGCCACTCAGCAAACACTCGGCAGCTTGTGCGAGCTCCATCCACTTTAAGAGGCAGATGCAAGCAGGAAGCTCCGCAGACGTGCTCTTCAATTCCACTGATCATTATCATTACACCGCCCTGTTTTCGCCAAAGGGTGGGAAAAAATAAAACAACAACAAAAAAAAAAAAACTCAACACATTTCACCTTGGGCCCCGTCTCTCCAAACCTGACTCTGTCATTCAAGCCTGCAGTGGCATATCAAATGCAAGAAGGAGTTGAGACACGAGTCAAATCCCTCACAGGGCTAATGGGATTTCAAGAAGCTCCAGTTTAAAAAAAAAAAAATCAAAATGTTCTCCTTTGAAAACAAGAAGACAGCGAGAAAGAGGAGAGAGTGGTGGATGTGACCAAGTAAGCCATCCGGTAAAATAAAAAAAAGAAAGAAGGAAAGACAGAAAGAAAGAAAAGAAAAAAATAAATGAAATAGTGATGAGTGTTTTTAACAGAAATTGATGCGCCCTTGAGAGATTCACCATGAAGAGCATGTTTTGGCTGGCTCCTGAACAAAGCCTGAACAGATGCTTGAAGCATCCTATGTATCTTCGGTTCTTATTTCTATCATCACTTCAAATGGTCTAAACAGATCCTAGAGCAACAGCACATACACACACACATTCACACTCACAGAAAGATAAAAAAAAAAAAAAAAACAGACGGCAGAGCCATGATGTGCAGTGCTGTTTACTGACTCAGTATAAAGTTGTTCCAGAGTTTACAAAAGTGCATGAGTTCTGAGTGATGGTTTCTTCTTTTTCTAAGCCCGTGCCACCTTATGTCTGTGCTAGCTTAATGGGAGCTGGATGCGGTTTGAGTAGGTCAAGAGAACGCTTAAGGATGTGTTTTAAAAACGATTCTTGTGAGTATTGACTTCTAGTGTTTGCTAGCGACGTTAACCTTCTAGCTCCAGTTCTAAACTAAAGAGGCAAAATTTGTTCTCTGAACATGTTTTGGTCGATCGACTGCATCTGGGTTAAGAGAAAAGAGCAAGGGGAAGCATAGATAGATCAATCCCAGAATAGAAAAAAAAAAAAAAACCAGAATTTGCTAAACTATAACACAAAATCAGTGTTATAGGATTCATGATATGAACTCTGGAGGAGTTTTGAGAAAAATGTAGTTATTTGTGTTGGTTAATATTCTTTCAGCATGTCTTTGAGGCCTATGTTGCGGTAGCCTTCAAAGAAAACCACTTGGAGACACCATCATATTTTTTATGCATATTTTTTTTAACAGGATAAAAGAAAAAAAAAATCCCACCATAGATTTATTAAATCAAAAGAACTATGTAATCCACTAAGGCTCAAATGCTGGTTTTGTACAACAGTTGAGTAGACTGCGTCAAGTCAGGTCAAGTAGATATTTCATGTAATTTCAGCTATATACACAGTACACAGTGAAATGAAACAATGTTCTTCCAGGACCATGGTGCAACACAGAAAACAAAAATAGAAATAACACAAGACTACACAAGTGCCGGCAGGACAGGAGACTGCAAGAGAGAGTGCAAAAAAACAAAGCACAAGAGTAACAATACAATACAATCCGGTTGGTATCACTTTACAATAAGCCTACCCTTATAAAGGGTTTATAAATCATTTATAATTAGGTTGTTAATTAGGTTGTAGACCGTTACAAAATCATACATAAGCAGTTATAAACAAGTTATAACTGTTGTCATACATTGCTGTAGGCTCGCTATTTGGAAAGATCTGGTGTTTTAATGATAGTAACATGTTAACAAACACCTGATGAAGCTGACAATTTTAACATTCTGCCTGAGAAACGGACAAGATAAACAACTAGCAAGATGTGAGATCTTGCAAAATAGTGAGCCTGCATCAATGTATGACAAGTGTTATAACTTGTTTATAACTGCTTGTTAATGATTTATAAACTGTCTACAACCTAATTGACAACCTGATTGATTTATAAACCCTTTAGAGGAGTAGTCTTATTGTAAAACGTTACCATCCTGTTTGTGGCTGAAGAACATCCGGTATTTAGGATTCTCCTCCAAAAATACTGATGCAATGGTGCTTTTGTAGCAGTTAGAAAATGTAAACATGGGATCTTCTGTACATTACATTGGACTTTGATCACACGTGTTACTGCTAGGGAGGCTGGGGTCCAGAGCCCAGGTCCAGACTGGCCTGACCAGTGGTTGTCAACTTACTTTTTTAATACGTTTACAGTGGTGCTGTGGTTAGCGCTGATGCCTCATTGTAATGAGGTGCTGGGCTTGATTCCTGGCCAGGGTTCTTTCTGTGCGAATTTTGCATGTTCTCCTTGTTTCCCCCAGGTGCTCCAGTTTCCTTCCACAGTCTAAAGACATGCACGCCAGATGAATTGGAGATGCTAAATAGCCCCTAGCTGTGACTGTGAGTCTGTTTGTCTGTGTGTCTGCCCTATGATGGACTAACGACCTCTCAAGTGTGTTTCTCCACCTTTTGCCCTCTGAGTGCTGGGATAGGCTCCAGCACCCCCTGGTTAAGATAAGCAGCTCAGAAAATAGATGCATTTTTATGCTTTTAGACACAAGGTCCTGTATAAATGTACTGTTAACTGCCTTTTTGTATGGAGAGATTCTACCTTTGTGTTTCCTCTGAGTGTATTTGCACCTCTGTAGACCCTGACCTGCTATTGGGAAGAGACCTACCGCAGTTTACAAAGATATGAGAGAGAATTAGTGGCTGAAAACTGAAATACACACCATCTTGCATATAGCTTCCTCTGCATGCACTCACAGATGGTTTCAGGTGTTACATAAAGCCAGTGCAACAATATTTATTCACACCAATTTTATCCTGCACATATTTAGCAGAGGCTCCTTAAATAGAGCATGGTGGCCTGTCATGACTTTTTCTCTGTAGTTTGACAGTTTGCTATAAGACAGGGCATTTAGCGCTGAATAATGATGTAAGTTTTATTTATATATTTTTTGGATTGACTTGGCTCTCATAATCACCCGCACTTTCACACCTCCACTCAGGATGCTCTAGCAGAAGGGTGCAGTGTGTGGCGGAACGTAGACGGTACTTGGTCGGCGGCTGCTAGCTCTCACTCAGCAGTAATAGGGAGGGCCTGTGGGAGTTCTCTGCAGGCCAGAACCCTAAAAAACATGAGGGAGCACATCTGGGGCCCAGCAGGTGTGGGAAGTCCCAGGAGAGGTTGTTGCCAGGTAGTAAACTTCCAGACTAGCCTCCCCTGATACTCCCCGACATCCAGATGAATGTGATAATCAGAAGCAGACCCAAAAAAAGACCTGTTTGCCAGAGGGGAGTAATTGCCTGTGCCTACATTTTCATATAGTTCATTTGCAGTATATTATACCACCAGCTCGGCTCTGTTTATTTTTTTTCCCCCCACTTCCTTCTTCATTATTTCAAATCATTCCTTGCGCCTCACCTTAAAGTGGCCATGTGTTTATTTTTGGTAATTACGGCTAACACGGCAAGTTTCATTAAACAGCAGTAGTTCGTGCAACCCGAGGTGTGTTGCTGAAAATGTATTGCACTGATGCTGGAAGTGTTTTTCATCCGAGCTCGTTCGGAAAGTCATTAACTCTGTATTCTGGTCAATGGGCTGAATGAGATTATTCAGACAGGAAGAGTCTGTTTATCATTTAATGTATAGTTTGTGCATGAGCTTTTCCAGAAACCCTTTGAAACAGGCCCTACTCAACACACACACACACACACACACACACATGCAAACACACACACACAAATATTTCTCTTTTTGCATCTCCTTAAAAGCTCCTTAGCACAGTGCTATGCAATGAAAGAGGCATTCTTGGAGACGGACTATCAGAAAGTGAGCTGTTTACATTTTTGCCAAACGCGAGAAGGACGAAGCAAGGGGAGCCAAGAAAAAAGAGTCACGATCTCATCAACATTCCACAGAGCTGGCCGGTCATATGACTGATAAGCGAGTTTGGAATAATTGGCAAAGATTACTTTTTATTTAAGCAATCATTATCTGTGCTGCCTGTCTGCTGAGTTTTAATTGTGATCATTTTCTCCAGCAAAAATATCACTGACTTTTATATCAGCTATCAGGCATGGCAAGATCGGAATAACATTAGGGTGTCCGACATGGGGCACAAAAGGGGAAAAGCCTTGGGATCATGAAAATTTAATTAATCGTGGACTGGGTGCATGTAGTGAAGAGTGTGCATCTCAAGTAATTGTTATTCTCATGCCCTAATAGTGATCTATTAGAATTGTGAAGAAGGACTCCTGTCTTTATCATGAAAGAACAAAGAAAAAAATCAATCCAGTGCCAATTTGTCACAGAACAGACCTCGGAACACACATTTATTAGGCAAATCAGATGTAATGTATGATTGCTCTGATGATTCCAGGCCCTGGGTGAGTGCCTCAGGTGGCGAGCATATGAGTGATATTAAGGCACTTGTAAATCATCCGAGTCATCTTCACCCTCACCTCAACTGAAATATGCACATCTCCGAAGGCCACCATAGTGCAGGGGAGAGCTAAATCAGTCCACAGTAGCTTTTGGTAAACAGGTCTGAAAGCAAACACTTCAGATTTTTGAACAGAAGCCAGGGTAAGTAGAACTATCAGAGCCACAGCGTTTGCGGAATTTGTCTTGGCACGGTCGTCGTGCCTGCGGGAATCATGAAAAATATTTGTCATTTGCTCTTTTTCTTCACATCTGGGCAATACATTGATTTTGTTAAAGTGAGAAACCTGCAAGAGTTGGAAATTATATATATATATATATATATATATATATATATACATATTTTTTTTCTTTTCTTTTCTTTTCTCTTTTCTTTTTTTTTTTTTTTTTTTTTAAAGAGTCAGGTCCTCAAGCTTGGCAAGCCTTTTGGCACCCCTGATCGTTAATAGTGATCTTTTGGTTTTTAGCTTTGAGGTTAGGATGAGCGCCCTGACAGGCTTTATGCCAGGTTTTGAGAAGGAACATTACATTATGTTGCTTTATTTAGTAGAGACTTTTAGCCAGTGAAACAAATGAGAAAAAAAAAAAAAAACTTTTTTTTCCATTACTGTGTGTTCCTGGGTGTGATGAGAACCTTGCCACTGCTAGCATTCTACTACTCCACTATCTGCAAATGAAGGAAATATTTAACAGCATTTTTACACAATATGTATCACTTTGTATCATGCATAAAGTGCACCAGCAGCCCAGTGATAAGGAGTCAACTTGAAAATTCTCCCAGATGTGTTGGAAGTGGGGTCAGGTCTTGGCTCAACTGTGCTTTTTTTGGTCACCGTGTTTGCCTTGAGGGACATTTTGATAGATGTGTGTGTAATGTAGCAGAGTTTGAGTAGTATTAGTTTGTTTGGTTACCCTTTATTTCAAGGAACACCTGCTGGGGGTTTGCTAAGATCTTGTTATTTATCCAATAAAGCCCTAATTCAACACTTCTGGTTTATTCATGATGACCTTCAATTAGTACATAATTCTGAAAAGCAAAAAATATGATTATGATTAACAAAAAATGATGTCGGTTATGTCAAGATCACTAATAACTGCATTACTGGTTGTAATATCACACAAAATGAACAAACATTCATTTATCTTATAAAATCTATTACAAGTGTGTAATAGTGTTTTATTGTTATAATTGTAAAATAAAAAGATAATGATTGGTTGTTAAAATTAATTGACACTAGCATAAAATATTCCCAGCTTGCATGTGATCGGGATAAATAAAGTTCTTTCTTGTCTCGTCTCTTCATCTTTACTTTAGAATATAGGACGTCAATTGATTTACCAAAGTTTGTTTGGCACTTTTTAGCCTCTGGCTAGTGACTAAAAGTAATGACTAAAACAGTACATTAGGATGTAGAATACATCTTGAAATATTAGTGACTTAAATTCTTATTTGCAATAATGCAATATATTCCAGAAGTTATGTTGCCTTACCTAGAACTTGTAGGAATCAAATGTTGCCAGCTATACAGTATAAGGTGAGAATTTAGACGAACAAATTGTTTATTGTGCTATTTATATAATACAGTTATTAATCATGTCCACATAAAAAATATCCGATTATGTGCTAGATACAGCTTATAAAGAATAAATCATTTGGGCTTTACTGAACAAATAACAAGGCCTTAATATGCTCCCTAAAATAAAGTGTTGTCAAATAAATTGATACCTTTTGTTTAATTCTATGGCCTCAGAAAGCTGCAACAATGTCCCAGCTTGCTAGCACTTAACAGCCACCTCCAGCCCATAACTATTAGAGCTTGGTGTCATTACGAAACTGTCTTAGTTAAATATGAGTAGAAGGAAGGGAGTCGAGAGGAGTGGATCACTTTAACACAGCTGAAACAAAAAGGCTATGTTAAACTTTTATCTTTATTATTTTTTTGTCTTCTTTTCTAATGAATAAGAGCAAAATATAAATGAATTAGAGGGCCTGTATCATAAAAACCAGTAGAAACACATACTGAAGTTATAAGGAGTGTTTCAGTCTGGACTGCTTTTTAAATGAAGTGTAATATACTGAAGAATAATTTACATATGTGAATCTCATTTCGCATTGATATATCAGTCAACAAATCATTTACATACATCAGTCTGAAAGGCACAGTAAGAAAAACAAATGTCTTTTTAATTATGAAGGATTAAGGAGAGACAGGAAAATAGAAATGTAAATATGACATTTTTGGTAAGCTTTTGGTACCAGACCCGTAAAACCCCAAAATACAACCATAAAAGTATACCCAAAAATATACCCATAACTCTATACTCGTGAAATACAAGAAAACTGTAAGATCTGGGCTTTTTAAATGAGATCATGGCATAATGGACTGATATCCAATGAACCACTAAGCCACTTATGTAATCATACACTGACTGTAGTTTACAGTCGTTCTTTAACTGCTTTAAACTTTGTTCCGTTGATTACTGATGCAGTTGTTTGGTGGTCTAGAAGTACTGGCGATACCCGCGATATAGTTGGAAAAGCATACTGTAACATCAAGTATCACGATAATCATTCTATATTGTCAGATTTCCCCGCCCGAGTTGCAGGAGTGCACTGATTTTCCTGGCTTTAGCCAAACAGCCTCATGTTTGACTCAGCGTCCTGCGGTGCAGGTGTGCTCGACTATGTATTCTTCTTGGGAAATAAATTCCACTTAAACAGCTACTTTCGGAACCAAAGAGCAACATTCTTCTGCTTATACTTTCAGTCCAGCGTATGGTATTGGGTATTGTTGCGTAAACTGTTGAGTGATCTCAAATCAGAAGAAAGGAGAAAGAAGACAGTGGCCATAGAGACCTGTGGAGCCGGGCTAGATTTACCTACACAGCTGCTTTCCTTGTGAGTGGGCAGGGGTTCAATAGCCAAGTGAAATGCATTAAGCCTTGCTTCTCCACCCCCAGGCTTGTGTGTGCGTGCGTGTGTGTGTGTGTGTGTGTGTGTGTGTGTGTTTGGAGGGGGGTTGCGTGTTTGTGCGTGTGTGTTTTCTCCATTTGAATCCTTCCCTTCAACTTGTCAGGACTTTGATTCCTCTGACAGATTTCCCCTGCTGCATTTTTGCTTCAATGCTCATCGCACTCTGTTGTCTCCACACTTCTTGTAAGTGTCTCATATCTCTTCCTCTCTTAGGAAGCATACAGTTCATCTGCTCTTTACCATATACGAAGATATCGCTGACACGCCGTACAAGCACCGGCACCACCACCTCTTTAAGGCTGGAGTCGACTCGAGTGCAAAACGCGCTCGCAAAATTGCAGGCTGCGCACATGCTCTCAAACATGAAGGTGGCAAAGAGGTTTCTTTGACAGAAGAACCATTCAGTTGTTGTGGTCGCCAAGAAGGCTGAGAAGAATCCTTCGAGAACCACTTTTGCTGCAGATGAGACGTGCAAGTGTAGAACCTTCTTAAAGCTTCAAGAACCTCCCCATAATGAAAAGGTGTTTCCAAGAACTGTACATCCAAGTCCAGACCTATTTGGGGTAGATCTTTTTTTCGCTTTAACAGTCAAGTCTGGATTCTTCGTCTGCTTTGCACGATAGGAAACTGACTCAGTGACTGTTTGGGGGATTAAAGTGGCATATTGGTGCCTGTGCTTCTGCACACTGATTTTTTTGACTGGTTTATTTTGTTCCCAGCAAACCGTGCTTTATTTTTTCCCCCCCAGCTTTTCATGTCTTTACATCAAATGAGCATTTGAACAACAAGATGCTCTCCGCTGTTTCCCTAAACAAAGCCATTGCTGCCATGGTATATCATTTGAAAAGGCTTCGCTCCAGAACTTTGCATCTGGAGATATAGTTAGAAAAAAAAAAAGAAAGAAATGTAGTATTTCTCAGCTCAGTGCTATGACACAGGCAAATCTGGGGCAGTCTTCTGCCTGCTGAGATGTGCCTTCCCAGAGGTAGAACGCTTTTTTTTTTTCATTTGTTTTGTTCTTTTTCATTATTTTGATCAACTAAAACAGAATAAAACAACACCTCCACTGTTACGAACACTGCCACTTCTGAAATATAAATCATTCAGCATTCCCACGCTACAGATCACACTGCAGCTAATTTTGAACATCCTGAAGCCACACAAGGTCGTCTTATGTTCCGGACCGTATTTTTAAAGATGAGGATTTACTGAAGTCATACGAGGACAAGGCACTGGGCTGCAGTGTATAGATTCAGTGGTGCGGCTAAAGCAAGTTATTTGATTGATGGCTTGAGAAATTGCTATAGAAATGGCAACACCGCCAAATCAACAAGAGCGTGAAGCCTGATTAACTATAGGTCCTACAAGAACAAGGCAACACAATGAGAGGTAATAAGATAGAAGATCACAGGTGTATATACAGAACACACAGATACTGATGTACTTTGATAGTAAGATTTGTGCTTTAGTTGACTGATGACGGTTTATATGCAGGTAGACTGTTATGACTATGACAGTGGACTCCACTGGTAACTGGACACTGATTCTTTTGGCTTAGAATCACCAACTTAAAGCATCACCTACTTAAGGTTTGATGTGAATTTGCGCACTGTAAAGATTGTCTTTACAGTAGTGATTGATACGATGGCTATGACACAAATTTAACCATTTACTGTCTAAAATGACCAGTGGCTGATTAAACTTTGTATTTCCAACATGGTAACTTTACATCAGAAAGGGGAAAAAAACAACCAAATTTCTAGCACTGGTTTAAAAAAATCTTAACCTAAACTAGTTTGGACCATTTTTCAACATTCATTCATTTTCTGTAACCGCTTAATCCTTACTAGGCTCGCGGGTACCCGGAGCCTATCCCGGGGTCTACGGGCGTGAGGCAGGGACTCACCCTGGGCGGGGCACCGGCCCACCGCAGGGTGCACATACACACACCATTCCTTCACACACTCGAACATACGGTCAATTTAGAATCTCTAGTTCACCTGACGCGCATGTCCTAGGACTATGGGAGAAACCGGAGACCCCGAAGGAAACCCACGCCACCACGAGGAGAACATGCAAATTCCACACACACACACACAAGACCAGGACCCGGATTCAACCCCCCAACCCTGGAAGTGTGAGGCAACAGTGCTACCCATTTCAAACAAAATGTAAATAGGAAGTTGGCATTTTCAGATTATTTATTTCTTTGTTTATACTTTCATTGTCCCAGCCACTTATCCTAACCAGGCTCACTGGAGGATACTGGAGCCTATCCCAGTTCTCACAGGGGTAAAGGTGGAGAAACACCCTGGACAGGTCGCCAATCCATCACTGGGCAGACACACAGACAAACACATCCACACACTTTAAATTACATTAAAAAAATAATCAAATATGACGAAAAGAGAGACGTAGACAAAATTTTGTTCCAACCACGATGATGTGTAATGTTGATAATGTATGTTTTTAAATACTACAACAGTGTCACATCCTCTACGTGTCAGTTTTCCTCAAAACTATTATAAAATAAAGTCTCAGGGATCAAGAAACATATTCATAAACATTCCATGTAATAACTTTCTGCCAGGTAGACTTTAAAAGCATTAAGTGATTTGGATGTCTGGTTTATATCCTCACTACTGTGAATAAATCAGACTCAATACATTTCTCTAGAATGGAGCATTTCATATCAAACCACTCGGAAAGACTTTGCTCTCATCTTAGCCATTACATTTTGCAGAGATTTTCAAAAAGGGGTGGAATTGCCCTTTAAGGCCATACGGCCACAGAGGCATTCTTACATCAGAATCAGAATCAGAATCAGAATCTGCACATTGTTCCTAAAACCCCTTCTTGACTGTCTTCATTGCCTTTCTGGAAGAGTAGGAGACTAATTTGGATCATAATATACACGCTTTTCATGCATTCATGCGTTTTTGCAGTATTTCTATTTATGCAGAATATTTTCTCCCGGTGCATTGCAGGTTTAGTGCAAGACATTCTCTTTTTTTTTACGTTTCTGCGCTCAGAAGAAATATGCTACCATTCCACACTCCCTTTGTTTCAGCTTGTATTCCCCAGTTCACTGGAGTTCAGTCCATATTCACCCTGCTCGTTACCTTGGCTTTTATCAGAGTGCCAGCGAGATTGTTTGTATTCGTTTCAGGTGGGGTGAAATTGCTGGGAGTAGGCTAATAGGTGTTTTGGTACCCCAGGCTGCAACTGATGAACGCTTTCTGACTGAGATGGATTTCCACCCCTTAGTCACATTAATGGCATTCTGACTGGTCTGAGCTGATGCTGTGCAAGAGACAGAGGAGAAGGCATCTCTAAATGCACTATAAAAAAAAAAAACCCACATTTGAATAGTTGTCTGAATCAGTTCATAAATGGAAAAAAAAATAGTATAATTTTGTAATGCGAACCATTACAAAATTATATTGATATTGATATTGATATTTAGACATGAATGATTGTACTGACTAAAAGTGATTTTTCAGCTGTGGTATCAAGGAACCACTATTGCACATCTTCACAGGCCCGTTGCATCAGGGGAACCGTAGTAAATATTGTTTAGCCTCAAAGCAAAATCCATGATGTCATCGTCAAATGCATGTCTTTTCAGATGCGCTTGTCAAACAAATGTTTTCGCTATTATTAGCTATGTGATCAAAGCTCAAACATTACACTGCTGGAGAGACGGTCTACATCTCGACTTTCATCAGGACTAAAATAGTTACGTTTGAAGCACACAAGCTTCTCCACACAAGCTTATATGGATATATGCATCCTTTGCTTCTATAAATATGAATATTGCTTACAATGTCAATTCTGTCCTGCCTTCTACCATATTATTAGCACCTCCTGCACCTTTTGATGGTACACGGTGCTGGTACATGTGTTAAATGTCACATTACATGGTGTTGAAATGTGTGTCAAACCTAGGTGTGGTAAAAGTTTGCTTATTGTGCAAAGGAAAGTTAGCTGACATATATATCTGAGAAAGGACAAAACATAAATATGGGTTAGATTTTGCAAACTATGTGTGCATCAAACCATGAAAATCTTTTAGCCAACAGATGTTAAACTGATAAGGTTTCTTGTCTAGCAAGGAGGTTTGAGTGACGGAAGCTGGCTCTTCAGATGAGGAGGACTTGTCTTATGTGCAGTTTTTAAAACACATTTTAATGGAGTAATACCACTGATAATACAACTATAAATCTCAGTTTCAAATGGGAGCACTGTACATTTTAATCTAATTCTTCAAGCTGTTAAAAGATAACTTAGATAGTCATTAAAAACATGATTCATCTTGATATATTGAAATGTATGCTAGTAGAAACAGCAATCTAGATAGAGTATTGCATACCTTAGAGCAAACAGGTATCCCCGTTAAGAGTTCTGAGCTAAATGTGGTTTAATCACATGGTAAAAAAAAAAGTTTTCAATTTCAGGACTGAAATATAAATAGCACAGTAACACATTTCTCTGAATGCGTAAACTAATAATTCAGACTCATTTACTGCCAGCACCATTCTCATTACAGGTTTGTGCTGAAAATGTGCTGTTTGCTAGAATTTTCCCTTTGTCTGAAAGATGAAGGGACTTTCAGACACAACTGTGATTCCCTGAGAGACATAGCAGTTATTATTTTGCAAACTGTCAGTTCTAAAGACACGACCAGAAGTGAGGCGACGACACGAATCAGGAAACTTCTAAAACGCTACTTTCTGTACTTTAAGTTTGATCGCAAATTCAGAATATGCTTAATGGTGTCTTCATGCAACCTGACTCACATAATGAAATATCAATATCCATGTTAATGTCCTCCATTTGTTGGGGCTGTGCTGAATGACCACGGCTTATTACTCTGATGTGAGTTTTACAATCTAATTTGCATGTTCCCTAACAGACCTGATGATAGTAATGCCTACTTACGGTACTTAATATCCTTATCGCTGAAACACTGGCGAAAAAATAAAACACTGCAGCCTTGCGGAACTTGAACTGGGCCTCTGAAAGCACCATGCGAACAAGTGAAGGGTCAACACGGCAACAGTTGAGGAATGCTTCGGGGACATTTATAAAATTGGATCTGTCATTCCTGAAAATTGTGCCACTGGCTTGATGCGCCTCAGCCCGCACTTTGTGTTTTGGGGGATGTCCATGTGGACTGATGAAGACAAATTACAGGTGTGTTTCTCTGGTGAATTAAGGATGGAAGGAAAAGCTGATCTTCAGAAGCTTTGTAGGTGCACTATTCTGAAAAGAACCCAATGGGACAATGTCATAGAAGAACCACATTTGGTTCCCCAAAGAATCTTTCACTGGGGGGTTTGTTAAAGAACCATATTAGTGTAAGATGTGCAAATGTTTTATACAATTGATGAGTTTTCCTAGAACCAAACGTTCAAGTCAAGAACCTGTTAGAACATTTACAGAACATTTAGGGTGTAAGTGTTCAGTTAGAATCCTTTCTGTACAGTGACTTTGGAAATATGTCAAATAAATCAAATGGTAAATCCTCAAATACCCTTAAAGATCAAGGTGCCAGAAAGGGTTCTTTGGAGTGAAGCCCAAAAAAAGAATACTTAAAATATGTTCCCTGAAGAATCTTTCAGTTTCTAAAAGAGATGTGCAATGCTCGAAGAAGCCTTTTGGCTTTTAGAACAGTCACACAAAAAGGGTCAAGAGTAATTAAAGGTTATTTCTAGAATACCCAGGCTAAGAGCTATTTAGGAACCTTTATATTTGAGAGTGAATGATCGTCATGATCTTCTGTCAGTGTCAAGAGTGACAACACTCTTTATCAAAAGGGAAACCTTAAAAACTGCAAGTGGGAAGCTTGAATCCCTCTTATACTATCACTGTCGACTAAAAAAAGGGGGGGTTTCAGCTGCTGGGGTTTTGTTTGCTAAGCCTTTGTGGTGCTGTAGTTTTGCTCCAGGGCATTATAAATTCTGGATTTCAGTCTGCGAGCTGTGCCTGGCAAAGCAAAACCATGCTATCAGGCACAAAAATCAGTTTCACATACTGTAGCCCTGTCCTATACATGTATTGACGGTCTTTTTTCCCCCTTTTTATCTCGGTGCATGGCAGCACCGGTCCTGAAGTATAAATTGTCTCTGAAAAATGTGTGAAAAGCGATTGGCTGATAGCGTGGCTGCGTGACAGAAGCAGAAGTGCACCAGGAGGACGCGTTCTGAGGACAGGGCATTTGCTTTGCACCCTCGGCGGCTGCCTAGCGATGCGCTTTTCCATTCAGCCTTATTGAAATTTTGTATGCCGATTTCAATGAACTTACACTATTAGAATCACAGAGGGACGACGGGGGCTCCCCAGCAGTGCCGCACACAGAAGGAAGGAAGGAAAGGGCTCGGAGCTTCTGTTTACCAACCGAATAAGATTTCCTTTCAAACCCAGACAAGTTAAAGTTCACCCCCCAAACCCCCCAACCCCCCCAAGCCTTCCCATCCAAAACTGCTCTCCAGCCGCAATCTGCTCAAAACCTAACAGACTGAGGGGCTTTATGCAAATCTTTGCACCAAAAATCATGGTTACAAGCCCATTCCTCATTCCCGGGAATGCACACTTCAAACGAAAGCCATTTCATTTGCAGACAAACAAAACATTGAGAACAGCCACATTATTGCCCTTACAGGCTGGAGGGGACAACTTAAAGAGCTTGTCTGTAAACAGAGGGGAAAGTAAACCTCTTTCAAGCCAAACTTTCAGCACGCTGGGGGATCATTTGCATTTTTTCTTTTTTTAAACAAACAGTCTCAATAGGATTGATACAGATAGGCCAGCTCCTCTGATTGTAATCTTATTTAATACAATAGTGCATTGACGTTCAATAGGGGACAAAAGGCTCACTTATCTTCACTCTAATAGTTACTGGAAACATCCTTTTTAGTTAAAAACACCTCGCAATCCTCCATTCCTTTCAAAAACCCAGTAAGAAAGGTGTGGACGTTTTAAGGTAAATAGAAGTAAAGTTTGTCGTTTGTCATTCAAAGGAACAGTTCAGTCCAAAATGCTAAAGTTACGGACAGAGGGTGAAACTGCACCAGGGGGTGGCCGCCAGCTTTAATTCATAATTATGTACAGGGTTCAACCTTTTCCTTCGTGCGTTTTTATTCATTGGTAATTTGGCACGGCCAGTGCTCATTGCTGTAGACTATTACACAACAGCGATTCCACCAATGAGGACAAAATCTTGCTTGCATCTCCCTCTGGTAAAGCCGGCCATTGCATCGTTACAGACGGATAGCATCATTGCACACTTCAGCACTCTCTGAGGAAAACACTAACTGCCCAGCTATTTACGTGGCCGAGCAGATGCCCAATTAGTAACAGGAAAAAGGGAGATCCTTTCTTCAAAATTAGCAACAGGAGAGAGAGAGGGATTTGAACTTTGCTCCGAGAGAGCTCTCCTCTGCCCTGCAAAAGAATTGCCCCAGCCAAAAAAAAAAAAGAAAAATCGGTAATAACACATTACCTAGGAGAAGCCAACTTTGTATATTCCTCCAGGACTCGAGTAACAGAAGGTAGTTCATTTCAATATCTGAAAACAAGACTGCACCACGGGAGATTATTCAGTTGTAGAACAAAATGCCAGTAATGTGGTAACTGAGTAAAAAGCCAATTCTGTTTCCAGCAAAACAACAGCATAGAAATCAAGTCACAGAACAGCATGTGCACAGCTTCTAGGGGTTTAATGCAACTTTTATTTCCAGGTTTATTCTGCAACATACACTGTATTCAATGCTATACTATAAATGCCGCAACTTGCATTGGCTTAATAAAGCTAAATGTCATTGTGTTCGTTGTTACAACTTTTCAGTTTACAGTTTATATGTGGTCATCCACTTTTAGGGCTCTAAAGGATGCCCTCTGGACCCATAGAGAAATGTCCACAGATGAAACAAACTACTGAAAAACTTATTGGATGGTCACAGGCAGTATGATGGTGCAGGGGCAAAGGGAGTTCACTAACCAGGTCTTTTACTCCGTGTTATCCCATTAGAAAACGCAATTCACGTGCAGAGGACAACAGTGAAGACGAGTCTTTTCTGCAAGCACGGTCTCTCCTGAGGGATTTGCGGTTTCTTGTCTCTAGACAATACAGTCCCACCGGGGGCATTTCAACAAACACGTTGAGAACGTTCAGTTTTGAATGCTGACCCAGGAGCCAGCTTTAGGTCTACCATTCATCAGAATCTGTCTGCTTATTTATCTTCCCACAACATGCAATGCATCTCTAAAGTGCACTCAACACATGGTGACACTGGTGATACATGGCTGGGTTAATCGATGTAAGTGCACCCTACCTTTGTCTTCAGGGGTACATGCACCAAGCAGCACACACAAAGCATGCGGTAATGATGCAAGTGTTTTCAGAAGCATGTACAAAATACACTCCTGTGACGTTTCACACTCATTTCACTCAGACACACAGTGTGCAGCAAGCTACTCAATTTAGCTGAATGAAATGAGTGTGTCAATACTGCTTCAGTAGGTGTTATAGTTATTTAGGTGAACTTTCTCTGCACTGTGATAGGCTCCAGCACCACCTGCGACCCTGGTTGGAATAAGTGGCTCAGAAAATGAATGAATGAATTAATTTAACCTTAGTGCAACACAGTTCCAGTGCTACATGATATTAGTATAAAACATTTCTGTAATCATTTTCACAGAAATCGATATTTGACCATTTAACGTAGTTATTTAAAACATCATTTGCCAGTTCTAGCGAAGAAAAAAGTTTATAAAGTGTGAAAGCTGTATGGGGAACCATGCATCGAGCCTGCCTCCCCCATTGCATGTGTCTAGGATACATTTTCAGCATTTGTTGGGGTTTTTTTTGTTTTTTTTTGCATCCCACGCAAAATGTCACTATATGCAAAGGGGATGAAAACAAGCACTAACTTCCCTCTTCAACCCAGTGTTTAATTGTTGGTTCAGATATTTGTGGTTTTATTTTATGGACTGAACATAGTCAAAACATGCTGCCATTGTCAAATTCATTTTATTTGTAAATTTTGTCCCACTGTGGCGACAGTGGTCGCAATGTCATTTTAAGTTCAGAATGTAAAGGCTCAAAACAACACCAGTGCCACCATTAACACCATCAAGAAGAGAGGGCGGTGGTACTTTTAGAGTTTACAGATATCTTGAGATGTTTTAGCTGCGGAGGATTTACAGTACCTGCAGAAAGTCATTAGCCTCAGCATGTTTTAGGGGTTGCATGAACCAGTCGACTGATAAATGCACTAAAGAGCTGCAGGTATATGATTAGATGAGGACGGTTAAGGCATTTAGGCTGACAAACATTTGTTTGTTTCCCAACTGAGCAATAAAACTGGTGCACAGAAGCACAGATGGCCGGAGTCTGTTTAAATTCTCTGTGAGAGGTGATATTCCGAGAGCTGTGGTGATTTTAGCACTTCATTTACATCAGTCTGTACTCTTCTGTGCGGAGTGCTGAAACGTACCAAAATACATCAAAAACCTCTCCTGTGGTGCAAAGGGATTTGCTGAGTGGTGCCCGTGCCTTTGAAAGTATGTGTCTTAGACTCTGCCATCTTTCATGGAGGCTTTCTTCTGGCACCAAAAATTTAAGCCAACAATTTCATGTGAGTACCAGTTTAGAAACACACACACACTATGCATAGACGGCCTAGATGGTTGCGTAGGGTGGCACTGGAGGAGGGGGCACAGACAGGTTCAATTGTGTACCTTAAATTTGTTTTAAAGGTACATGACATTTTATGGCCTAACATGGTAAAGTTAAAAATGTCAAAGTGTAAAAGTCAACTATAACTGGACGAAAGAAGTAGAATTATAAAACAAGAGAGCACAACCGGCTTCATTCTCTCTGGGTGGGTAGGAGGCAGCCCTCCCCACCCCCTGCAGTAAGTCAGCGCAATGTCAGTCAGCACAAACGTTTGCTGAATGACAGAACTGGAAGTCAGCATTCTTCTCAAAGCGTGTAAAACTGTCCAATGACATTGTGTTAGTGGCAGTTGGAAAAGATGCAGCGGCTGACTTCACATGACATGGAAAAAGCATGTGCTAGCCTTCACCCTCCCAGAGTTGGTGGTATCAGATGATAGGAGGAGCCCTGGCTAGTGGGTGGAATTGGAGATGAGTAAACTGGGCAGAACATTGGGAAAAAAGCTATAGACGTCTATGGAGAAACACAATTTTGCAACAAGCCAAACTGTGGTTCTTTAAACACTAGTATGAATTCGACCAGCCATACCCTGATGTTTCAGTTTTTGCAAAAAGTGTAAGACTTGTGAAAGAATGTTAAAAGATGTTGGGGAACTAAGTTAATGTGTATCCTGCCTGTCTTCACCAAGTGTGGATGATTGAAAAGAACTTTTATGAAGGGGGCTATTATCCTGTAATGCTGATGCATGCCCGTGTTTGCCCAAAAGACAGACAGAAAACCTTCCTTAACCTTATGAAAGGGTTGAGTAAGTTTAATCTTATCTACTGTTAAGACCGCAATAGCATATCAGAGTTCTAGTCAAAACCGCACCTGGTCTTTCTTTCCTGAATGCTTGAAGCCTGCCAAACTCTGCTTCTGGTGAACAGTTAGGATGTCGTGTCACAGCGAAGGAGAGTCGCCGCCTATCACTCCCAGCTGTCCTCTCTATAGCCCACAGACATGAAATCAATACAGAGCATTGTGCAGCTGATAGACGGATACAAATTATTTCGCTAAGACTGCACTTTATTTATGCCTTTGCAGGATAACAGCATGACTGGCAGCTAGACAGGCCAAACAGGCTGTGATGTACTGCATGAAGCACTGGGTGTGCAGCCAAACAGAATCCTTTTAATGCAGTAAGTCAAGTGTTAATGGTCATGGCCGAGCTTTTGTTTCTCACTCGTTAAATAAAATCGCACAAGCTTTTTTTTTTTTTTCCTGGATGTGGATTGATTTTCATTCAGCATGAATCTATTCACTAATTCTCAGGTGTCCTCAGTTGAACTAGATTGCTCACATGACTGTAAAACATCGACAGCTTCATAATGTTTTCACACATTTCATACTGTCATTATATATATATATTTCAGTTTGTCACAGCAATATTAAAACCTCCTAACTCATTAGTGTGTGTGTGTGGGAGGTGTTTTTAATTCTTTTGTTCTTTTTTTATCTATATATTTAAACCATATGAACATGACAAATTGGCCCAGCTGGTCCAAAGATGCTTTGAATAAAATTATTTTGCCTTTCAGAGATGTGGGAAATGTATTTTTTCCCCCTCCTACTCCTACTCCTTCTTCAACTTCTTCTTCTTCTGCATTCAACATATTTGGTGGTGCAACATATCGTCACCTACAACTGATGGGCTGCCACAGTGACAAACGAGATATTTATTTAGGAGCATCTGTTCTTAACTCTGATTCATTTAAAATACATCTATGGCTCTTTTGAGACTTTTAAGCATCATCATGATTGTTCCTCTGAGAAGCACATCATAACGTTCTTTTAAAGCCAAATGATTCATAAGAGAGGCTAAAGTGGTGTCAGAAATAAGACACGCAGTCCCTGAAGACCTCGATAAGTAGGCCTTCTAATTGTGCATCCAGCAGAGGAGCTGATATACTATACCTACAGCTGTAGCTATTGTTCTGAGTCTGAATGTGTCAAGCACAAAGCCCATGACTAAGGAGCTCTGGAAACGTTAGCTCATCCAACATGAGCCAGAGGGAGTGTGTGCTCTATATCAGATCAGCTGCCTATTCTCCTAAATAAAAGGGGTTTTTGAGTGGCAGAAGAGATGATGAGTGAGAGTGAGGCACCTTTTAGAGGTGTGAGAACCTTTACACAATGTATAGGTTGTTTACCAATGTAAGGTTCTTCCTAGAAACTATACATTATGTGGAGGTTCTTAGAGGATAGAAGGAAATGGAGAGGTTATGACCCCTAACTGGGAGCACCCAAAAGTAAAAGAAGAAGAAGAATACTTCAAAAAAGGTTTTTCACACTCTAATTTACAAAAGGGTCTTTGGGGAACCAAAATGGTTCCACTTTGGCGTCATGCAAAGAACCCTTTTTGGCACCTTTTATAAGTGGTTCAGGGTTGAGAATGTAGAATATAACAGATAGCTACACAATGGCTAAAATGACAATATTATTATCTTATTTTTCACAAAATAAACATCTTGACCAAACACCCAAGGTAAGGTCTAGTGCTCTGAACAGCAGTGTTGTTCTCCAGTGAGTGTTTGTGGAAGAACCCTCCCTGAAACAGAGTTCAGATAGAATCCGTGATTCCATTCCCTGAATGATAAAGCTCTTCAGGAGGTAATGAACATTTCACAAGTTTTAATGAAGGACGTCTGCAGAAGAGCCTGCTGCAACTGCCAATGATTCTATACTGAGTGAAGCTATAACATGCGTCACCTCAGACTTTGATGATAAAAACAAAGGAAGCCTAAAGGCACTGCAGATTTGAGAAAAAAAAGTCATCCTCCTGATGAAAATGCAATTATCATCAGGAAGGAAAATTAAGCTCATTCAGGTCTCTCATTTTAACAGGGTGACTTGCTGCACAATGTCATCAGCATATGCTAAGAATGTGTACCTGACCTACAACTGTCGAATCATTTTAAAATAATCTCTAAGAATGATCTATGGTCTATTGACATCATCTGTGACATCTACTCCCAGACCTTTGATGAAACTGACTTGCTCATATGAAACATTGCACAGCTTTTGAGTAGTCAAAGGTAAACATAGTGTGCATTTGCAGACTCGGAAGCTCGGTAGGGTCGATCATTGTAGTGCAGTGCTTTCTTAGACCGCCCTATATCAATTGCGGATTTTGAAGAAGGCCTTTCAATCTCCTCACACAGTTGGAGAGGGACTCCCTCAAGTAATGAGCACAGGCTGGAAAAGTTTCAATGGTTCAGCAAATCAAGCTATGGATGAAGGTGATTCAGGCGGTCACTTTGTATGGAGTCCAGCAGCCTGTAACCAACCGGTCCTGCACTGCTCTGCCGCAAAGGTGTCAATGAACTCAGAGGGTGGGGTCGGTAATAACAGAGATGAAAGGCAAGACGCACTGCTGGATGTCCATTCACTGGTGTTTAAGGGAGATCTCGATCAATCAGCCCTGTTTTCTAGGGTACTTTATACATGATGGAAGGGTAGACGTGCCGAATTTTGTCACTCAGACTAAAAAGAGCTTGTCACAATGCCAGAAAGCTTGACGTTAACTAGAATGCCGATGAGGCGCTCTTTAAAAACACTGCCAAATTTTTCTGCAATGGCCTTTTACACACCACATAGCCACACGAGAGGGCCTAAAAACCATTCCTTATCATTTGTTCAGTGAGATTTGCTGGCCCCTGAATGACCCTGCTGTAGTAATGGAGATATACAATAAAATAAAATAGGATTTTTTTTTCTTTATTTGCTTGGTTTTTTAAACAACCAACTGGCCTGAATTTAATGTATGCGGCCCCACTCTCTGGCTGTGTGTCTTTATTATGTTTCCGTTTGTGTCTATCTTTCCACATCTCTCGGAGGGGACCTTATTTACAAATTCTTTTACCACAACCATTTTGCATCCTCCTCCTCACTATCAAATGGAAAAAGGAAGAAAGGAGTTTCAGACAGTGCGAGCATTCATTGTCCTTGGAGAGGGAATTTGCATATTTCCTAGGTATTAGGTGTTGCTGGTATTATAACGTCAAAAATGTACAAAAGTGTAAAGTAGGCCAGATGATGAACAGGGGCAGAATGGATTTCAGACCACAGATTGTGCTGGATTAAGCTCTAGGAATCAATATAACCTAGTAGTGACACTTTCAATAGGACTTTCATCTATTAAACATTCCTCATACATTTCTAATGCATACCACCTTTGCATTGTATTACATGCTTTGTTGTGCAAATATATATGATTATTTTTGGTACAATGCACACCATGTCATCAGGAATAGAAGCATATATGTGTGTCATAATGTAAGAATATTGCTCATCATCCAACTCCAAAGCATACCTATTGTCAGAGGCTTGGTGAGGAGGCATGTAAGCATCGCTTGTATTAAAGCACAATTATGCAGAATGCACCCAGGTCTCACAGGTCTCACAGGTTATTATACATGTTATCAGGACAAACACTCGTATCTCCAGTATAATAACTATATTTACTGACAGCAAATTTTTTCACACATTATAAAAGGTAGCTGGAGTTTTTGAGGCCCGTTGTACATGTACGCACAGGCGCAACGCGAATTGTGCGTTGATGTGCCTGAAATTAACTGAACTGCAAATTATTATGCAAGCTGCACGTAGCTCCTCATCCTAACTGCTTCCTTGCAAGATGTAGGGTTTAAAAGACACAGTTAAACAGAACTTGTCAACAAGCACGAAACAAAGCAAAAATTGAAAGTTCAGACACAAAGACATAGTGGTGTTTCCCACCAAAGCATTTGTAAAGACTTTGTGAAGCAGAAAACGTACATGCAAGCTGCCCCTGGCACATTCTGACATTCTGCATTGCATCTTTTCACACATGAACATCCAATCCCAAGAGTTTAAACAGAGTCATTCTGATGACAGACATTCTTCATCACATATTTGAGGTTCATCTCCGTATCACCACTGAATCTGCTGCCATTGTTAAACGAAGTCTCATAACAACATGTCTTTTGAGAACGTAACACAAACTTACACCTGGTTTTAAACCAGGAAATTGCATGCGATATCTCCACCCACTTTCTGCATGATTCTCCCAAGTGACCCTCCATCACGTGTATGCATGAAAAGAGATTTTGCGTTTCATTAACCAGGTAGCCTGTAAAGTGAGAGTTTTGCATGTAACACAATAAAAGATTTGCACCTAAAACTGACGCAAAAGACTTGGTACAAGGTTTACCATGTGTTTCTTTGTGTAACTGTAAGGGTTTTTTTGCGTAAGGAACTCTATAAGCATTGCTTAAACACATAAATAATTATATAAAAGTGAATTCCTCTCATGGGATATTACCCAGCTTTTGAAAAGGGTCGACCCCATAAAGGGGTTGTGCATAATTGTGATTTCATTAAATTGTTTATTCAAAAGAGGCAAAGGATGAAATTGAATTGTTGGAAAAGATGATGACAGTGTTACGCTGAAGCGCAGGGTTGAGGTGGGGTTTCATCCTATTTCTAGGTTAATTACATAGAGCCTTCATTTCAATTGTCAGAGGAGGGGCATTGCTCAACCTAAATTACACCGAAACCCTGAAGAGGAATGGTCTCATCCATGTAAACCTAAGTCTATTCCCTCGCGCCATTCCACGGCTTGCCCATAAGCTGCACTGCAGTCATGATCCCACCTCATAACACAATCATTATGCACCCGCCATCTGCAGACAGAGCTTAGCTCATGGGCTAGACCCGGTGACAAAAAAAGGGCACCCAAAAAAAAAAAGAATGTCCTGCACAAACCGTCTCAGCCGAGCTCTGTCGCTGGCATCAGGCACCGACAGTTTACAATGCTTGCCTTCAATTTTCCTCATCAAACAATGGTTGTGTACACAGCTCATTCAAGGCTGTGAAAATGCAACAAAACGTGATTTGAACATCAAGCACAGGACCATCTGTGCGAGATTAGCACTGCCAAATAATGACTGGTCCTTTATTGTCTTATAGTAACGCTCACTTTGTCTCACCTACGACGATTCATTGTGAAGGAGCACCTCGGAGCGCTAAGGTTTTCACGTGGCTGTTTGTCTGCACTGGTCCGGCCCGTCTCCTCTGTCCCCAAACAACAAAGAAAGGGCTCCATTAAAATTTCACACACAGACAGGGCTGCCCGGCCTGAGTGCTGGCTGACACAGAGCCTTCACATACTATATGCAATTTATTTCACCTGCTTTTGTTAGCGCCGGGGCCACTCTAATCCCTGACCTTACAAAGGCTGGTCATTAAGATTGGTATCTTTACCACATAAAAATTTATTTGAAATCAATTCGGTGACCTTCCTATGCAAAGACGGGTGATGTCAACTCCATCTAGATGAGACGCGGCAGTGACACGCACACACTGCTAGGTCTCACACACACACACACACACACCACACACACACACACACACACACACACACACATACACACTGTTCAACAGCTAAACATAACATAAGCAGCTCAAATTTCAGTAAAGATTAAAGAGAGTCATTCCGGGAGGTTTGATGTGAAATGCTCCGTTCTTGAGAAATGTACCGATTCAGAATTGCTCGCAGTGGTGGTGGTGGTGGGAACCAGACATGTCTCTAAATGTCTCTAAAATTACCCCCACAAAGTATTTCATGAAATACTTAGGAATATGCTTTCTGATGCCTGAGACATCATTCAATGATACTTTTAATGAAGCTTTTGACCTAAAACATTTTAAAACCAGTCAGTACAGACAGGTACACTTATTATTTTTTTTTTCAGATGTACAACCATTTTACCAGTATCATTAGATAAAACAAATTGCCCCAAGGTGTGTGTGTGTGTGTGCGTGCGTGTGTGAGTGTGTTTGTGTATCTGCCCTGTGATGGACTGGTGACTGGTGTTTCTCTGCTTTTTGCCCTGTGACTGCGGGGATATTCTCCAACAGCCCCCCGTGACCCTAGTTAAGGATGATGGATGGACGGTTTACAAATAAACTCACAAGATACATATAGGCTGACATGTAGGTGGATTTGGGTAGTAAATAAAATAACTATATACTGTGTTGTAGACATCCCAGCCCCTGGTTCCTATCACCGCTGTAGAGAAAGCCCAGATGGTAGATTTCTCTCCAATGAACCATTTCACAGAAAACCACTCTGAATTGCTTTAGTTGCTCTTTCACAGCATGGAACTGGCTGTACTTGACTCTACTTGCCTCTTGGTTTTCCATTAGGCAAATCAAGTAGCCAGGACCTAGTACCTGGTACTATTTTTGTACCTACTCCATCATGATTCCAAACCAGCTGAGTAGGTACCAAAACATGACATGAAAACACTGTAGACTACTGCAGAGTTTGAAAGAACTGTTATATCAAGTATCAAGAACACTGCATTCCCCATTGCTGTTGTGTTTGTTGCATTGAAGATGAGGTATCAGGTACCAGAAAGTGAGTAGAGTCAAGCCGGTACTATGTACAAAAGCGACTTTAGCTTACATCTCAACCACTGAATTATGTAAGAATCTTGAAACACACACACACACAAATAGACAGCTACTTAAGAGCTCAATAAATTCTGTGCTAAGTTGAAAAAAAGTTACAGAAGTGTTTAAAAACCTCTTGTTTTGCGTTTTGTGTTATAATCATACATCCATTCATACAACTGTTCCAACATCACAATCTGATTAGTTGAGAAACCATGCTGCTTTTTCTGTATAATTCCACTGAATACTGATTGCTAACAACTTCTTTTATGCTGTATTTAACCGTGACTGATTTTCTACTTTAATACATTGAAAAAACGGAACAAACACTTACTTTCTGAAACCGCTTCATCCTCACTTGGGTCGCAAGTACCCGGAGCCTATCCCGGGGGCAATGGGCACAAGGCAGGGACTCACCCTGGGTGGGGCGCCAGCCCATCGCAGGGCGCACACACACACACACACACACACACACACCATTCCCTCTCACACATAGTCAATTTAGAAACCCCTATTCAACTGACGCGCATGTCTTTGGACTGTGGGAGAAATCGGAGACCCCGAAGGAAACCCACGCCACCATGAGGAGAACATTCAAACTCCACACGCACAAGGCCAGGACCCAGATTCAAACGCCCAACCCTGGAGGTGTGAGGCACAGCGCTACCCACTGCGCCGCCCACTGCGGGGCCAGAAAAAACACATTTCATAAAAAGTTCATATTTCACCTTTAGCCCATGTTGCTGAAGAAGAGTGGGACAGTGAGCCTACGTCACACGCCAAACCTGTCACTGCCACTAAGCAGGTCTTTCTGTCGGCAGCTAGGGCAACTGAGCAAACCGGATCTGGCTAGAAGCGAACAAAGTACAATTCTGCAAATAAAATATGCTGTGAATTGCGTTCCCTCTCATGTTTTTGCTGCTTAACTCATGGATAAATGCTATGTGTGGAATTTTCTGCTCACATTTGCAATAGAGCCAGAACATCTGGCCATCCGACCGTTTAGTCAGTGGTCAATAGTATTCCAGGATTGAATGTTCACAGAAAGCAGATGGCAAAAAACAGCAGCAGGTGTTTTGTGAGAAGAAAAGAAAAATACCTGGAATGCTGAAATGAAGCAGCTTTTTTGTTCAATAGAGAATGTCTTTGTAATGTGACATATTCAGATCCAAATGTTTTAATTTCCGTCTAAGGTTACAACATAATTCGCCAAGAAACAAAGTACGTGTGTGTGTGTGTGTGTGTATGTTTGAGTGTGTGTGTGTGTGTGTGTGTGTGTGTGTGTATATGTGTGTGTGTGTGTTTCAGACCTACAGGGGAACAATGTGATGAATTAGTTATGCATGCACACAACAAATTGATCCTGCTCTGTTCTGTCACCGAAAGCAGATGTTGCATGCGGTGATGTACGCGGACAAGCAGCACGACTGCACCACATTAAAATTATTTCTTATTCAAATGCAATGCAAAGGACAAACAGTGTCTCTCATTCACAGCGCGGCAAGCTAATATCACAGTAATAAGCTGCATTTTTGGCACCCCCCCAGATTTAGAAATCAGCTAATATAACTCACTGTTTTGGAAGACAATTTTTATTCAGCATTGTCTGTACAACCGCACGAGGTGAATGTGTGTAAGAAATTGTGTTGCATATTAACATGGAATGTGTAGCAATGAAATCAGCCAATGCAATGATCATACCCTGCAACTGTCTCACTTTTAAAGATCTCTACTCATTTTTCAAACTTTCTGCACAGTTTTATAGCTGAGATATGAAGTGATTCATAGTGGTTTGATGAGAAATCACTGATTGTAGAGAGACGTATAGACTCAGAAGTCCTAACGGTGGCGAATGGAACCAGAAGTTACAATGTAAACGAAAATAGGGCCATTTTATTTACTATCCAAAATCACCAGTGAACTTGCATGTGTCTTCTTTTATGTAATGTTGATGATCGTAAAATGGTAGTAAATCTGGACAAAAGTTTTCTTTAAGTACTATTTTGCTTTTAACCCTCTTCGCAATGTATGTATTTATAAAACAACGTTTTATGCCAAAATCTTATGTCTAAATTATACTCAATGTCTCAGGCCTCAAGAAGTGTTTTCATAACCTGTTCATGTACTGCATTTTTAGAGACAATGAACTCTTGAAAGAGCAATTCTGACTCTAGAACAAAATAATTTCACATCAAATCTTTGTTTATGTCTCAGTTGTTCAATTATTACTGCTATGCTGGTTGATTTTCCATCCATCCTCCAATATCTTATCCTTAACCAAGGTCGTACGGGGGTGAATCCCAGTGCTCTTAGGGTAAAATGCAGAGGAACACCCTGGACAGGCTGCCAGACACACAGACAAACACATTCACAGTCACAGCTAACTGGCAATTTCACATCTCCAACATGCGTGTCTTTGGACTGTGGGAGGAAACTGGAGGAGACCCACATGGGCAGAACATGCAAACACCACACACAAAGGACCCTCGGCCTCCCCACCCATTAACTGAACCCAGGACCTTCTTGCTGTGAAGTGACAGCACTACCTACTGTGCTGTCCTTGGTTGATTTTGACATCCCTAACATTTTCATTACATCTCTGAGTGATTTATTCTCATTTTTCAGCCTCATGATGGTCTGCTTCAAGGCCACTGACACTTTTGTGATCCTCTTTGAGACTCTGTATGCAAATGCCCCATCTAGAATTGACTCTGGATCTTTTCCTAGCTCTCTTATGTATGAACTAATAATTCAGCACCACACAGCTCCATACATCTAAAGACTGCAGCCCAATCGGTCACACAAGACAACTCATCCGAAGCGTCAGCAGCAGACCTATTAATGAATTCATATGTTCAAAAATACCGAGTATCCTCCAAGGCTCATTGCGGTTGAGGGAAGTAGGAGACAGAGCATGACAATGTGAACCCGAGTGTTCTGGGCATGCCATAATTGGTCTCTCATTAACACTTGACAATCAAAGCAAAACTCATTAATTTTACAGAATTTTTTTTTTTTCCTCTTTTTTTCCCCCCACAAATGTAGTCTCTAATGCCCCCGACGCGGATCAAATGATACAAGATACAATAATCTCAGCTGATCTGTTGAGAATATGTGGTGCTTTGGCCCGGATATGTGGGGGTAGACTTCGGGTCAAACGCATCCTTTCTGTCATAGTCCTCCTTGACCTCTTGACCTCACCATAGCCCCCGAAGGTGCTGCACGGATCCACCGCCGCTTGCCTGTGGCAAATCTTGAGTTCTGCACAAACAAACAACTATCCTTCACCCGAGCCATTACCGGGGTGACCTATGCCTGGCGATTCGTTGCGAGCCAGCGTTCATACAATCTTTTCATCGCGTCTTTTTGAAGAAGCCTCACAGCCTGGGCAAATGGCGCATCTCTGAGACTGTAAAACAGCACAGCCAGACACAAAACCAACGCGGCCTGACAATAGCTTCATGCCCTGCGAGACTGCCTCGCATCAAACGTCTTTTTTTTTTCTCCCTCTTCTTTTCCTCAACTATCCGCTTATTACTGATTGCACACCCACACCACGCACCTGATGGCAGCAGCCAGTGACATTTGAAAATACAGATGGGAGTACATAGAGTTTTTTTTCTCTCTCTCTCTCTCTCTCTCTCTCTCTCTCTCTCTCTCTCTCCCTCCCTCTCGCTCCCTCTCTCTCTCGCTCCCTCTCCACAGCTAAGAGAAGGCTCTACCCCACACACACGCACTCCCACACACACGCAATTGAGATAAAGCCATAACCAGTATAGGTGACTCGATTCTTTGCATATTTCATCAATCTCCAAAGCGCACCTTCATAATTTATGGCCCCCTGACGTATTACCGCCGACTTCTTTGTTTATGTTTTGCCATTTTCTCTCTGCGCACCACGTGACGGGCCCATGATCATCGTGCCTGAAGGGGAGTTCCTTTTGAATGCCAGTCTGACTCTCCAAGTTGAGCCAAGGCCATGAATGTTTGAACGTTTTAAAAAAGCAAAGGTCAGGATATGTAACCCTTTCACCTCCTCAGACGCCTCTGTATCATTTGTTCTTCTCGCTCAGTGACTGATAGCGCGGGGACTTGTATGACAACCACATGTTGGTGTCAGCTTCTCGAATTCCTGTCTGTACTGTTTCCATAGAGACTTGCGGCGGAGAGAGATAAAAAAAAGTTGATCAAGACTTAAAAGAAGAATCTATTTTCATGATGTTTTCAACCTTCTTTGGCTACATTAGATTCTTTGTTTTTAATGACTATGTATATGACGAGTTAAACACCATGAACATCAGCTTTAACGGCCTCACCTTTGTCGGTATACCAACTTTTGAAGGCGACAGTATTGAGCAAATGAATGCAGTGGATCCTTGGCGTAACAGGGTGTTTAAGTGGCTATTGAACACGGTAAAGTGGGAAAGAAAGTCCTTCTTTAGAGGCAGATGGGATAATAAACAGGCATGGCCGTGTATTACAGCAGGAAAAGATCAATCCTTTCTGAAAGAACGTGAATGTTAATACACTGGGACACACCTTGCAATTTACCTCCCCAGCCCTCAGCTCCGATCCCGGCCCAGCTGCCGCAGACTGATAAGCTATATTAGTGTGTTCTTTCCTCCAATGATTCATCTTCTTGCTCTTCGTAATGACTCATAGATCTGGTAAAGTGGGGCCAACAGCATGCAAATTAAGAGGTACAGAAATGCCCATTGGATCATATCTGGAAATAACAGAAAAAGAAAGAACAGCGAGACTCTCCTGGGTCTGCAGACGTTCCTCCGTAGCAGCCTGCTGTTCTACTGTAAGCCGTGCTTAATTACATTAAAGAAACGACTGGAGCAGCACTGCATTAGTTTACGTTTTAGTGCACGAGGTGCAATTAACTCACTATGTACTCACCTTGACTACATGTGTTTTTTCGATCTGATTGCCAATGGGAAGTCACAGCCTAATGCTTTCTATACCAAGAAAACCCCATCCCCCACCCACCACCCCCCCATCCCGTTCACTGCGGAATCTAATCTAAGGAACAGTGCAGTGCAGCTGGAGGTAGCCTGTCTAAATTAGTTTATTGACAAGGATTGTGAAAGAAGGCCAAGGAAAGAAAAAAAAAGAAAAGAAAACAAATAAATAAAAAAAAAGTGAAACCTTTGGATAACAATACAGTTCAGGACACTAAATTCTAAACAGGGTGTAGCCCAGTTGTGGGCAAAACTTTCAACATCACCAGTCAGATTACACATTTTGTATTCATTTTTAGCGCAGCCCTGGGCTGCAAAAGTTCAGATTTAATGGCCTTTGACCCTGTGCTGCGCTGACCATCAAAAAAACAGCTAGTGATGGTGAGCTATGCTTTGGCTTCCAGTCACTGAGTTTATTTCAAGTTGTCTTAATCAAAAAATTCTGTTAAAATGTCTATTTAGAGTGTTTGTTTAAACTTCTCTGGCAGGTGGTTTTCCGCCCTGAGTGCTGGCGTCCTCATATCTTCTCTTAGTTACATGCGTTTGCCATGATTAAATGAATGCATAATTACTGACTAACATATTTATGAATCATGTTATGCCAGTAATCACAAGATGGCATTAGATGTTTGATCTATAAATGACATTGTATTGACTCACGGAGCCTAAAACTGAAGTGACAGACATGTGTTTCATATTTAATACTGTTAATCCCATGTAAAGGAATTCGTAAGGAAGAAAACTAGTTCTACAGTTCTGCTGGAGCTGAATGGATTTTCTACTAGAGTTGAAGTTAAACGCAAAGTAAAAACGCTATTAGTGTTCAGTATGGCAGCAAATGTACATCTCTCTCTGTTTTTCATGTTTGCAAACACACAGTTCTCATAGTTATAAACTGTTCACGGAAATATCATAACTGTAATAACTGGAACTGAACTGAAATTCAATATTCAGAGTGGTTTGATACAATATGATTCATTGCAGAGAAACTTACCAACCTGTATTTCTTTAGGAACCAGGAAACAGAGGTTCTGATGCCTGCAAATGCAGTCATTTCACTTACTATCCAAAATGACAAGTGAAGCTTTGAGTGTCTTTTGAGTTTTTACATGTAGTATTGATAATGGTAAAATAGTGGTAAAGTCAAAAAAAGAACTTTTCTTGAGTAAAACTTCACCACTGTCACTACTGATTATATTAATAATGGAGTAATCAAACAGATATTTTGGGAATTAATTAAGTAATCATATGCACAATTTATAAAAGCAAACATCTAACTTTACTTCATATACATGAAATCTGTAACCAGATCCTGCTGGTGTTGGTTTACTCTCTTATGGAGAACGTTCACACAGAATGACCTGCAGATACCTTGTTTATCAACCAAATTCCAGAATAATCACTCTGCCATTATGTTGAGAGTGTACATTTCAACTGATCATTTTTTTAAAGCAGTTTTAACTGAGTAATTGTGGCAGCTCTAATAAAACTTTTCCTTGCCTTGAATGTACCTTTTTGTAACTCTTTGCCATAAACGAATGCATGTATAAGTATATATCTCTCTGTAATGAAGTTTTAAAGGCAATAAACACTTTGGCTCCTTTTTTCTACCACTGTGAACAACACTCTGACTCTAAGTTTGGCAGAATGATGAATTTCACATAAAACCTCTCTCAAATACTTTTTTTTTTTAAATATGTAAAAAAGCAAGTAATTTGATTTACTTTTGTAGTAATAATGACAGTGAACTACATCAACTTTTACTTTTACCCTAGTATTGTCTGAAGGCATTTGTGCTTTTATTCAAGAACAGAATTTTTGTATTTACATGACACAACATTAAAACCACTGACAGGTGAAGTGAAAAACTCTCGATACGATGGAACCTGTCAAGAGATGGAATAAACTAGGCAGCGGGTGGACAGTCAGTTCTTGAAGCTGACGTGCTGGAAACAGGAAAAATGTGTAAGGATCAAGTGTAAGGATCTGAGTGACTTTGACAAGAACTAAATTTTGATGGCTTGACAATGGGATCAGAGCATCTCCAAAACAGCAGGTCTTGTGGGGTGTTCCTGGTATGCAGTGGTCAGTACCTACCAAAAGTGGTCCAAGGAGGGACAACCGGTGAACAGGAAGAAGGGTCATGAGCGCCCAAGGCTCACTGATGTGCATGAGGAGTGTGTCATTCATGTGGATGCTACTTTGACATGTACCCTCTATTTAAACATCGTTACAGACCAAGTAAACTCATTCATGGCAACAATATTCCCTAAAGGCCTCAGCAAAAATTGTTCAGGGGTGGTTTGAGGAACATGATAAAGAGTTCAAGGGTTTGAATTGACTCCAAATTCCCCAGACCTCAATCCGATCAAGCATCTGTGGGATGTGCTGGACAAACTGATCCATGGAGGTCCCACCTCCAACTTACAGCACTTGAAGGATCTGTTGCAAATGTCTTGGCACATCTTGTGGAGTCCATGCTTCAATGGGTCAGAATTGTTCTGGTAGCATGGGACATGGCCACTATTAAGCAGGTCGTTTTAATGTTATGGCTGATCGGTGCATATGCCGTATACAATGCTGTGAAAAAGTTTTCTGTTTTTGCATATGTGGCACAACTGTTTCAGATCTTCAAAAAATGATATGATAGTAAAATAAAATATCTATTTTTTATTTATTTAACATAAATGTATTTAATATCAATTACCACTTTATATGATTTTTTTTTTATTATTTATTAAAGGAAACAAGTTATCGAACTGGTCCAATAGGAAAAATTGCCCCATGGTTACTCAGTAAACAAAATAAATAAATTTGGTTCATAATTGGATTACACACACTCAGTCTTGACTACCGCCAACAGTGTGGAATGTAAACCTCACCTAAATATAATCTTTACAGCAATGTGAAGAAGGCTAAAAGGTCTCAACATGCAGTACACTATACAGCAATCCAAAGAAATTCAAGAAGAAGTCAGAAAGAAAGTAATATAAGTCTGAGAAGGGTTTTAAATCCATAGGAGACTACAGTAAACCACAGTGAGAGTTTTCTCCAAATGGAGAAAACTTGGAGCAGTGATGAATCTTCCCAGAAGTAGCTGGCCTACCAAAATCTATCCAGCTAAAAAGTGATGCTTCATGTTATAAATGGAACAATTATCTGTCACTTTCATTTAAGATCCATTATTTCAATACAATGCAATTTACTTCATAAAACATCATATCATCTTTCTATTACTGTCACAAATTGTTTAGATGTATTCAAATAATGTTTTATAAACACATTATTCAATGAATATGCATGTGTTATGAAGTCCCTTTATAAGTATCCTTCAAATAAAGTCTTACCACTTTAGATTATCAGGAAATGATGCATTGGTTTTATTGAACAAAATGTGGTTTTAGCACATGGAGACTAAAAAGACTCTTTTTTGGTTTCATATAGATTTATACCAACAATGTCCTTTACACAGTGCTGAAAAATACACAGGTATAGAGTGTCACAAAGCAGCAGACTACCTTGGCTAAGATAACAGAGGACAACTCTCAAAGCCGCTTGGCATGAAGTCCCATTGAAAGACAATCTGTATAGCCAAAGGATGAAGGACAGCAGGAAAGATATCAATTGTACAAATGTGTACATCGTACGGAAGTTCCAACTTTGCTGAAGGCCATTTTTCTAGCAGATAGCATACACGCTCCTGCCCCATTTTAGTGCGAGCTAAAACAATGTCCAAATTCGATGAAGCAGCCATGCCACTTAAACTACTTTGTGTGTGTGGGGGATTCTTCAGTCCCTATCAGAAATGCATAACTGGTTTCTCTGAAAGTTCATTTTGAGTGTGGCAAAATAACCCTCTGCATTATTCATGAGGTATTTTGTGCCTTTTATATTGCTTTAAGGCTTTCAGATTTGCATTTCTTTAACATGCCTTGGAGAAATCCTTTAGTGTCATGAAGCATGAATCTTAAAAATATGAAGTGATCAAACCCCTTAAGGTGTGGGAGTGGGATAGCCACATGACCTTATGAAGGAAAGGAGCTCACTGAGCACTTCAGAATCCTCAAAAATGTCAATTTCCCCGCAAGGACTGCAGACGTTGATCTTGCAGCGTAATTTGGTAGGAAACGTTTTCAGTGTTTCTGTCAGTGAATGCTACTATCAGCCTCCCACTGGGCTTACAGCCATAAGTGGTTGATCATTCCTCCACACTTGGTTGAATAGATTATAAGATGGGTCGGCAATTAATTCTTTATTTAAATTCACAGCGTCGACTGTCGGCGATTTCAACTCACTTTTTAACATCTTCCCCACTATCTCATATGGCATATGGCTTGCCACATACACATCCTACTACATTTTCTGTCCATTACTGGGGCTCGTTTTTTTTTTTTTTTTTTTTTCCTTTCTGTTTGTTTAATTGCACTTACAGATTAACTGGATGCATCCTGCACTGGCAGCAGTTTAGAACAAACTGTACAACCAGTGAAAGCAATTGGTGTTACAGAGGTTACAGCCACTTATTATGAAGACCGCTTGAGGGGACTTGTTATTGCTCGTGATTTGGTGCATAGCAGCAATGACAAAATTAATGGCATGATCAATGTGGACATGTTGAGGGAATGACCTTTATTGAATGTGGGACCTGGAGTGATTTTCAGCCATCCAGCTAAAGGTTCGTATTTCTTTCCAAAGACAGAATTCTGCCTTTCAAGGTGAAATGTACTGTATATATTAGAAATTAGTGTATAATACATCAGTTACCTGAAGTGAGCACCGTGAGGTGGCTCACTGCCAGTATGGTCAGTCATCATTATACATACACTATATGGACAAAATTATTGGGATGCCTGACCATTACACCAACAGGGACTTTAATGACATTGCCTTCACATACATAGACTTTAATATGGAATTGTTCCCCCTTTGCAATTATAACAGCTTCCACTCTTCTTGGAAGTCTTTCCACAAAATTTCTATGTGAATTTGTGCCCATTCGTTGTGTAGAGCATTTATGAGGTCAGGCACTGATGTTGGACGAGAAGGCCTGGCTCACAATCTCCGTTCCAGTTCGTCCCAAAGGTGTCGGATGGGGTTGAGGTCTTTATGTCTTTATGGACTTTGCTTTGTGCACTGGGGACACAGTCATGCTGGAATAGAAAAAGACCTTCCCCAAACTGTCCCTACATGCATGGCGTTGTCCAAAATACCTTGGTATGCCAAAGCATTAAGATTACCCTTCACTGGAAATTAAGGGCCTAAAAAACAGGTCCCTGTACCTTTGTCCATATAGTGTACATTTGATGTATAAAATATGGAGCACTGGAACACACAAATGGAACATTTTAGTGCCTCCTTACACACATGCACAGTGCAGGACCCCGTGTATCAATTGATTTCAGTGAAAAAGTCATTTTTTTCACGTTTATGACAAACAGAAGTGCAACTGTGGGTTACTTCAGCCTGTTTCAGCTTTAGGAGTAATGACAGTGAGTGCTGTCAGAATGGAGTATTTATTTGCCAGGCGAACACTGCCCCCCTCTTCCGCGCAGCGCGCGGCTGGAGTGGCGTTTCTGCCGTCTCGAGCATCAACTCTGCTCTAAGAGGACAGAGGCCCCGCCCACTCTACCGACGTCAGGCGGAGGTGGTGAGGTGGGCGGGGTCCAGGGACCGATTTCGTACAATACAATCAGAGGCTGAGTTCTGCACACAACTACAGCACGGCCAGTGTGTGTGTCAAGTGTGTGAGTGATGCTGCGCCAAGGCGCACTTTCATCTCGCTCCATTGGGGAAACGCAAGCACCAGCAGTAGCCCACCTATAGGCCTCTATGTTAGTTTATTTTTGTTCTTGTTTTTGTTGTTGTTATTGTTTGGTCCTCTTAGCTCTGTGCCATTCTGTGCCACACCAGTGAAGTCGCAGTGCTGGCAGAAAAAAAATGCTCTCTCGCTGGTGTGTGAGACAGAGCAAATCCACTCAAGTAGTTCCTGCGTGGCCCGGGAGAGTTCACTGTTCCGAGCGATGAGTGTGTTTGCCCACCCCCTTCCCCTCTCGCTCTTTTTCCCTCCGTTCTCAGAAGTGTTGCTTGTTGAGTAACCGACTTGGAGCCGCCAGAGCCGTGCGCGCGCGCGCGCCTGGACCCGGAGCAGTCCGAGGAGGAATTAGGCTTCACCAGCCGAGCGCTGCCTCCCACCAAAAAAGTGCCCCGCTAATGCTGACCACCACCGCTCGCTTCAGGACCGTGGACTTTTCTCATGGACATGGACATGGATCGTGTTCTCTAGCTGGATACCGAGTCGCCCGCACGGCTGCTCGCTCCGCGCCGGTGAGGAGGATTTTCTCTCCACTCTCCAGCCTCGCCACTTCATCTCCTCGAGCTGTGATGCTGCTACGTGACGGGAATTGAGAGGATTTTTTTCTTTTCTGGTGTCGTTTACCCCAGATCCCCCCACGAACAGCAAACGGTAAGACGCGCATTCATTCAAATAAATGTGTTAAATGTGATGCTGGTGGGGCTGAAGTGGGGCTCAACACTTTGCCCCAGGATTTTACCCCACACTTTCACTCCGTGCGGGGCTGGACGGAGCGTGTGTGGATGTGAATCCTCCGAGAGACTTTTTATAGCCTCTTTTCGTGTTCTTTCCACTCCTGCAAAGACCAGAATCAGCTTAACCGGGCCGGTGGAGCCCGGGCGCGCGTTTATAATGAGTCTTCTTGTGATTTTTGGGAATTTGAAATCTGAGAAACTGGTTATAGCCCTAATCTGACTCCAGAAATGTAGCTTAAAATATTTTTTATTCAAATTTATTTGCCTTACGTGATGCTTGATGCTCATCCTGAGGAGCCCCCGTTTCTCAGTCAGGGCAAGTTTAATTTATCTGCTAATCTCTAAAACGGAGCCAGTTAAAAAAAAGACATGGTGCCCTCACGTGAAGCTCTCAAACTGCACGGTGATGGTTCAGAATGTACGTCCGAAGATGGTGGCTGGAGCACAGTTTAACAACTTTTTAAAAAATCCCCCGACCAGGCGTGATTAGTGAAGAGGAGCGAGGCGCCGTGGCGATGCAACACCAACCTGTAATATGGGGTTTAGTCCGGATCGGACTGTTAACGCAGCCCCCCGCAGGCTGGCCTCATGTTCGGCTCTGAAACTCAAACGGGCTTCACTGGTACCCTCTCCAGCCCCTGGACACACACGGAGGGGCTCGCGATCTGTCTTTTTCCCCAAACCGGGTGACCGACGTGTTTCCTCTTAATAGTAATTGAGTCCTTTAAAAGAGCCGGTGCGTTAGAACCGTTAGTTTTGGTGCCAGAGTGGATTCAAGTAATAAATTCTGCACACGCGTTCAGAAGAACTGCATCTCTTACTCTGGTTCCTCTCCGGACATGGGGAACAGGAACAAGGCCGATTTTTTGTGTGCACCTCAGAATGACCACTTAGATTACGCATAATTTTCCCTCATAAATTCACTTAATGCCCTGCATTTTTACTCTTTGCCTACTGGTAGCTGATCAGTATTGCACCTTGCTGTACTTCAGAGGCCTGCTACATCAATTTCTAGTAAAAATGAGAAAGAATCAGCTTTTTTACAGCTTTACACCAAGCAAAGTTTGAATAACGGTATCTGTTTTTCGGTGGCCTTGGATTTGCAACCCATACCAGATGTGTTCTCCTAAGAACACAATGGAATTTGAACCTTTGACTAGACCCTCATATAAATAGTACTGACACTGTACTTTAATCCTTTCCTTGGAAAGTAAATAACAAAACACACACACACACACACACACACACACACACATGTAGAAACTACACTCGTTCCCTGTGCTGGCAGAACTTTGCCCTTGCACCAATGTTACAATTAAGGTATATGTGGGTTGCCTAAAATATAGCATAGCCTATCATATAGTAAATGAGAATAGAATGATTCACGCCAGCAGTGAAAAAAAAAAAAAAAGATGTGATGTATTGATTTAGGCATCTCAGGAAAACATTACCCGAGTTTTAACTTAGACTGCTCTGCACAGCTCGTTATTGCCATCATCCTAGACTGAGTGATGAGACTCCGTAGAACAAGCTATCAATCATACTGGCATGTTAGAAGATGACAATAGTCCGTCACAATTATATCATTTCGGTATTGTGTTTTATATTCTATTGATCTTATAATGGTGAAAGGAGAGCAGATAGGATTTAATAATGGGAAGTTTAGAAAGTTACACTCTTTTCAAGGGGAAAAAAGTTCATTTTGGTTGGATATTTTTTCTGTAATGTATTAGCAATTAACTTAGTACTAAGTACAAAGATGTATCAAATAGTAATACAGTTTGATTGCAGGTTCGATAATGGAACTGATATGTGTTTATGCTGTATTAAGAAGATATATTATTGGAATAAGGGTGATGCAGTTTGCAGTGCTGGGAGGACACTATGCTATGTTTTAAAAATATTATGATGATTATTATTGTTTAAATCTTCAAAGTTCTTAGACATAACTATGCTAGCCCATTTCTCATTCCCACCACTCTAGTGCCCTCTATTGACACTTTTTTCTTTAGAGAGTGAATTAATCTTTAGTCAAATACGTAGATTGTAGGGTATGAGGTTTTTCATGTTATCATTTTAATCATTTATAACCGTACCTTTATAGATAGTATGACCTGTCGCATCCTGACTAATAAAGTGCAAAACAAGTTCATCATGGTCCAAGAGCAGAAAAGTTTAAACTAAAACATTATCCATGTTTAGGTCACCGTTAGTCACCTGTTCCTCATTACAGAAAAGCTATTTTTGCATTTATTATTTAGTAACAGCCTCTGAAGACTAAAATAAGTACTACTTTAAGAGCAACACGGTAGTGAGATAAAGACAAGATGACGATTAAGGTTCTCCGGGACGTTATGCATGTCCCAAACCAAATAATTTCCAAGGTCTTTTTGATCTCTTTGAGCGTGGGGGAAGACTAATTTTTTGCCAGCATCTACTCAGTGTATCGCATGCTGTGCAGTGCAAATAAAATCAGCTAATCTGAGAAAATGATATAGCAGCCACTGACACGCTTTTTCCTCTGAAGGTGCCCACAATTGACTTGACTGATGTTGGTCTCAGAAATTAAATCAAAGTTTTATTAAGATTATTTATAGGCCAAATTAGCACAGTGAAATATCCTGACTGTGATTAATGGCTCGTCGTAATGGGCAAACAAACATCCGCATAGTTTCCTCTTGGCTGGAATTGAGTGTGAGTTATTTTGTCAGTTTGCTGCATGGAAACTTCTGGGCAATCGGCTGACATGGCTCTTTGGACGCATAATCACTGCTGACAGCCATAAATCGACTGTGCTGCATTCACTATGTCTGTTTATCCTTTTCGATTGACAATCTATTTAGTATGTTAATACCTTCCTATTGATCATGCACACGTCATCTGATCATAGTAGCAATGATCAAACCAGCTGCATGTAGTCACATGGCTTTGATTTTGCAATGTTCGAACTTAATTGGACATTTTTTTCTTAACCTTTGCCAGCACAGCACGCTTTTTAGTTTTAGCAGCACTGATCAATGTCATTTGTGGAATAATTCTGATATATATATATATATATATATATGTGTGTGTGTGTGTGTGTGTGTGTGTGTGTGTGTATATATATGTATGTATGTATGTATGTATGTATATATGCGGCGGTCAGGCGTTCCATTACTTTTGTCCATATTATATGGACGCCTGATCA
>JBBPCZ010000034.1:6505314-6527662 GCA_037974445.1 Brycinus macrolepidotus
TCCCCCCTTACCTTTAAATTCTATCAGTGTAGGCCACCCAGCACTATGCTCTGGAAATATAGACTTGCTAGTAGATTCATAATGTGTTAAAGGAGGGTAAAGAATTAAAAAATCATGCACGGTCTCAGCGAATGAGAAGATTGACGTCCTGGCTAGAGAGGAGGGATAACAGGTAGAGGATGGTGCAGAACAGCTGGCAGGGGGGCATGGGCCTCAAGCTGCTGATGGCAGGAGGTTGAGGGCAAATTCAAACAAGACATTGAAATGTCAAAGAAACACGCACTTGTGAGGTTCCTTGAAACCAACGGGGAGAGAGATGCCTGACTGATGAAAATGAATGAGTTACAGTAAGTGACATGCTTTAGGCACTTGTCCCAGATTAACTTCCATAAGCACCCTTAATAATTCTGTGAAACGCCTTCATGGTTTAATTAAAGCTCTGATTTGGCTCCATCGTTTTAATCTGCGAATATCAGGCACCTTCTTCCAAGAATTCCCCACCCGTGTTTCACAGGCAGTCCTAGACACTCTTGATCCATACAGACAATTATTCAAAGTAAGCCTCCCATTGCAATGTAAGATGAAGTGTGCTTGGGCTGGCGAGATATTTTCCTCCTTGACAGCTCGGCTCATAATAAAAACAGGCAGCTCAGTCCATCACATTGTCTTGTAAAGTGATCCACACTCGGTGTGTTCCTCAGCTCCGTCTCCAGAGGGAAGGGTGGCTTTTGCCTACTCTGTGGAATCCATGGTCCAGCGCTCAAAATAGATCACTGGAACCCAGTGCAAGCAGGAAAAATGTCCTCACTGACACACGCACATGTGATTTCTCTCGGCGCGTTCTCCCAATACGCTAAAAAGCTGGAAGTTTTTTTGGAAGATTGAGAAAGTTGAAGCTCAAAGCCTCACAAATCTATGTAGAGCATAGTTTTGAGAGAGCTAGTCCCAAGAGGAAAGCCGAGCATAAAATGGCTATACATGTTTTGCAACAAGATAAACTGTCCTAAATATGGTGAGGAATGACATGTGGGCTCCCTTGTGGAATTGTCTAATCCTAGCTCCATGTCCCTGGATAGCAGAGCTCCTTACAAAATGCCAGACAGCACTCACTTGAGCTGATGCTTATTCTGTGTACACTATTCTGTTCTATTTTGGGTTGCGTAAGTTTAGCAGGGCTCATTTTCGGAAAGATTGTACATCTCATTATTAGTGGATATTTTCAATATTGTGAATAAACAGGCATTGTGGGATGGTATCAAACTGGAATTTTCTCACAACAAAGAGCTTGAAAGGGGTGGCAGCTCTGCTGAATGCATAGCAAAGGCCTTCCCACGTCATCCTTAATGTAAGACGGAGCGACTGTATGTCGAAAAATCTAGATCATCTTTTCATCTTTTATTCACCACTCTGCAATGTACTCCTTAGCCAGTGAATTCTCTTCATTATGCATTGTTGGGCACAGCCTAGGACTCTTTCGAGCTTATCATAGTACAGTAGGTGAATAGTAATTGCTTGGCCTCGCCTGCAAAAAAAAAAGGTCCAAACATCAAAGCAAAGCAAATCATGATCTCCCTGTTGTTCCAAAGGACAACACATAGCGACCAGTTTGCAATTCAGTGTGAAGAATAAGCTACCCATTGATCACTGTCATGTAAATAGCGTGAGCAGCGCTCTTCTGTCCAGCACACCTTTAATGAGTCTCTCCAGAGGTCTGCCACCGAACATTCACTGCAAGATACAGAGCATGCTCTGACAGCACAGATCTGAGCTTCCCTCTGTTTGCCGTTCTTGCTCATCAAAAAAGCCTCCATGAACCCTTTATATTTAAAGAAGTCACCCTTTCATAGGGAACTCATGGAATCTTGACGGTAAATGTCAGACTCTCTTCATAAACTAATGATTAATTTTTGATGGCTGGAGTGAATCTCCGAGCCTGGACCACCGTATGGCTCTGCCACCAAGACTGGAAATATTTGGAGCAAACTGTTCATTAAACCTCCCTAAGTTTGATGTGCAAATGCAAATAAGTGTTCACATCAGCGTTATGAAGCCTGAAGATTTATTATTTGTGTCCCCCTTCTGTTGAATATTTCTCCATGCTTTTATGAAACTTTCAGAAAAGAGCACTTTCTTCTCTCTGCTCTTGTTCTACTGTCACATATTAGAGTCATTAATATGCTAAAGCTATATTTAATGTAGCCTTCCTTCAAAAAAGGCTGCGTGAGAATCTGTCAACTCTTGGGGCAAAGCTTTTTGGAGTCAAGCAAATTAAAGATGCATAGATTGTACTTTTTAAACTTTCATATTGTTACCATTGCTTTGATTAAAAGAAAGAGAAAGCGGGTAGAATGGCTTTTCAGTGTGTCTGGGGAAATTACAGAAATCACATTTTCGTACAGAAATAGCACAGCATATGAAACTCTGTAAAGTAACAATACCCAGACTTGAGAAGTGTTAGGCATCTTCCCCACCAGTTTTCAATGACCTAGTTGAGCTGCTGGCACATAGTGAAGGCCTCAGCCCTCTGGCAACTTTTATTTATATTATGCCCTGACAGGATTGATGTAGCCATTGAATTGGCAACAAACGCCAAAATGCTGATTCATAAATCATGTCAGCGGGCTTTAGAAATATGGCTTTGTGTTCTTCCGTAGAATAATTGTGACCGTTTTGAGGCCTGTTTTCTTTAAAACGATCAAAGAACTCATTATTGTGGATAATTGCAAAGGACACTGTAGAATGTTGAGGCTATAGATAATGCATTAAAGCAAATCTCACATAGCTGTGCATGCTTATGCCCCTTTAAAGGTGTGCCTTTAAAAAATATGTTGAAAAACAAACACCAGTTGATTATGATTTTGCTTGTTTCTTGAAGTGGTTAACAGCTTTAATTAGGGTGACTATGAAAGTTAAGTGAACCTGTAACAGTCCCTCGTCCATACAGTGAGCATTTGATGGGGAGCACCGAAGGTTAATTGTGTTGAACACCACTAAATGCTGTCCCATAGATTTAAGGAGCAGGCTTGCTCCTCACTTGTTAAGATGTGGAAGGTCAGGCACAAAAACCCCAGAGAGAAAAGGATGCTAATTATAGCCAAATGTGTAATTGTGTGTTACATGGTTGTGGATACAACAATTATCTTTTCCTTTCTCTCTTCTTGCCTTATTACCATAGAAATTACACACCTTACAAGAAGAGATCCCCACCCACTCTGAGCGATGGACTTGGCGAGTGAGGCCCATGTTCTGGTGCTTTTCCTCACCTGCCTGGTGTCACTGTGCCGGGCCCAGGAGAAGGACTACACGGTGAAGGAGGAGCAGCCTGAGAATGTGCGCATTGGAAATCTGCGCAAAGACCTGGACTTGAACCTGGACCCCAACATTAAGCTGTCCTCAGCCCTGCAGTTCAAACCAGTCTATAAGACAGGCGATGTGCCTTTGGTGAGGGTGGAGGCCAGCACAGGGGAAATCTTCACCACTTCTAATCGAATCGACCGAGAGAAGCTCTGCTCTGGTGTCTTCAACGAGAAGCGCTGCTTCTACGAGATTGAGGTGGCCGTGCTCCCAGATGAGATTTTTCGACTGGTCAAGATCCGCTTCCTCATCGAAGACATCAATGACAATGCTCCGCTGTTCCAGTCGACCGTCATCAACATATCCATTCCCGAAAACACAGCAATCAACAACCGCTATCCAGTCCCTTCTGCCTTTGACCCTGATGTGGGGATCAATGGAATCCAGCACTATGAACTTGTCAAGGTGAGTGCACTATTATCCTATGATTCATTAACTGCCATTGCCATTTAAGGGATGGTTAATGTCCCCAGTAAAAATAGCATGTGCTTTGGCTCAAGGTTCCCAAAGTAATTTTCTGTGTTTTGTTTAAGGTAAGTTGTTAATTGTGGCAAGAAGGATGGGAACAATGTGCAGACCATGCATTTTCCCCAACTAATTGATGTTCTCCTTGAAAGTAGCACAATATTCTCTGTGCCTTAATATAGTGTGCCTAAACCAGAAAGTAGGATAATGGAATGCATTCCATTACACTATGTACAACTCCTAATGTGTCACAGATGAATTTCATTTTGCATATTTGATCCTGCCTATGCTGTATAATAACAGCTGAACACACTGCATTACTCATTTTATGGGACAAATTCATCTCATAAAGCAGATCACCTATTCTTTTCCCGACCAGTCACAAAACAATTCTCTATAATAAAGTACAATGAATGAAGCAAATATCCCAAGCAAATGTGTGCTGAAGTTTGCCTTGTGCTTTGATTAAGACTATAGCACATTGTGAAACAAAGAAGTCAAGAGTGTCATTAATGCGTGAAAGAGTAATTTGTACCTTTTCTTGTGAGAATTAGCAGAATCCTTGCTTTCCATGTCTGATTAGGTTACCAATTTGCATTTTTAAAGAGCCTTCACTGCCAAGGCCTCTCTAGTGCACCGCTCTCAATTGCTTGTGCTTGGAAAATGACCAAACTAATGTTACAGCAAGGCTGCATATTACAATAAATTTGCCCAACTTCTCCTCTGGGTTCGATAATTCCGTCTATTCATTTGGTACACAAGCAGTCTTTCTCATTTATGAATCGGAATGTGATGGTGGGTCTAAGTGGGTGCAAAACACAGGGATAAGGATGTGTTTTTTTTCCTGGAGATTGGTGCAAAAATCCCTCGAGTAGCATCTGGCCGTGAATCCACCTCTTGGACTGTGTTTGCATAGTCCTCTGAGAGATAGTTTCTGAAGCTCCCACACGGTAGTAGTTTACCCGGAGAGACGGACTGATTCCCAGCGTGGCAAAGCATGATTAGCATTGTGGGCCACAGCAGCTGCTTGCACCGTGCAGCAAGAGGCTCTGCTGTAAAAGAGGCCAGCTGCTGATCCGCATCTCTGCTCTTTGCTCATTCAGGGCATGTCTTGCAAAGAGGAAGCCCACCCCAAATGACATGGAGGGGCATTATTGTCTCCTCCCGGTTTTAATTGAGGTGCCATATTAATTGTTCCATCAGCATTAGTGTTGCTATGTCACCTGGAACGACGCTTCTCCAGCTCCTGTGGACGCCATCAAGGTCAGCCTTGGGGAAAGTAATACCATGCATGGCTGGAGGAGGGCTTTCCATTAGAAGAGATTTTATCACTTAAAGAGAGCCTTTTTACAACTTCTGTCTAGAGGCATGTGGATCAGATCAGGCTCAGGGGATGAAGATATTGACTTTTCTGTTGTGGGTTCCACCCCACACATTGTTATTTTCACTCCACCATTTAAGCACTCTAACCCCACATTAAGGTACCAGTTCCTACCCTTTTCACCATGTTTACGCCGGCGTCAGTTTTAAAGCTCTTATTATTATTTCACTCTCCTCTGTGTTTAGGACTAAAGAGTGAAAGTAAACATAATCGGTGTTGCTGTTTACATATAGATACATTTACATGCTAGTCTAAGTACTTTTTGGTGATGTTATCTGCGTTATGTCAGCAGCCAATGAGGAGAGGCAACTAATTAAAGCACTAATGATCAAGAATTTACAACAGACTGACTGACAACCCGAGACCTCCGTACTGTTGCTATATCTTCAAAAGCTCCAACCACTGACTGTAATAAATGGTTAAGTAATTAATCGTAACTGTTTTATCAAAACGATGTTTGTTTCCTTAGAAGCAATTAGGTTGTGAAAAAGGATTGTAAAATCTTATGGATGGGTCATTAAATGTAATATTTGACTGTTTTTTTTTTTTTTAGTTACTCAGTATGAATAAATACACAAAGTGGATGAAGCGTGAGTGTAGATGGAAATGGCTGACTAATTTCTATTAGTGTTCTGGATGGCACTGGATGGTGGAGGAACAGAGGAAGCTTCCAGCCATATTGCTCCCTTTCATTTGGTTCCAGATTTCATTTGTGGCCGATTTTTGGCTGGGGGCTTGGGCTAGGACTGGTCCAAGGAGACAGCTCTTGTGTTCTGGTCTCGGCCAAATGGTTTAAATCTGATCACAGCCGGTGGCAAAAGAGAAAGAGTGAGAACATGGTCAGAGGACTGAGAAATAGTGTCTGAACAGCCGCTTTTGTTGGGCTAAACTTGAGCTCCATATACAGTGCATTAGTATATAGGCTACTGTGGTCTATGTACATAGGTGCTGTATATAGGCTTTCACTTGCTCTTGGCTTCAGACAAGGTCATCTCACTGGTTCATAATGTTAAATGCTTCGCCTGATCCACATCTGCAGTGTTAAAAGAGACTCTAAAGTAGTGCCATGCAAGCTGAAACCAACTGAAACTAAACTGTTGTCTTCCTGAGATTGTTGTAATTACTTTTTATTAAACCATAAGTACAACTGAATTTGATTAAATTTAATTAGGGCTGGCCACAGTAATTTGAATATTGGAGTATTTGTTCATTATGCTGGTCAGTTTAGTATTCAGAAGCTTCTTTTTTTTTCCCACCGGCCATTTAAGCTAAGATATGTAATCAAAGCGGCGCTTATTACAAAGCTCCGGTGGGACAATGCTATAACCAGGGAGCTTAGAGCATCAAATCTGTTTTGTGTGGTGAGCTCTGGCATTGCTGAAGGGGAGGGGGCGGGTGGTGGATGCCTCTGCTGGTGTTTTGGTTACTCTGATGAGTCTGGTGTGGGAGTGAAGTTAACTTAAGCCACTCTAGTCAGTGACTTTTTGAGTTTGTGGACTTTGAGATGCATGACTGAGTTAAACCTGACCATGACTGAGGTCAGCCTGCATTTCTAGCCAAATATATCTTGATAAAAAAATAAAAGCAACTCATAAAAAGTCAACAGAATTGTGGATTTTATCACAGCTTGAGTAGGTGGGCTTCGTCCTGCATATTAATACAGTATTGCTGCCTACTCTATATATTTTCAACTGCAGTAACAAACATACAAAGTTAACATATAGTAAAGTATGAAATGTAGATCTTATCATTTTTATGGATTAGTTTGAGAATGGAGGTTTGAGTGCTCAACCCAAAGAAATGTAAAGTGACCATTTTTGTCATATGTGAACACACCACAGCACACAGTGTGAACAGTGTGAAATTCTTCCTCTGCATTTAACCCATTCACCAAGTGAAGCAGCGGGCAGCCAGGAACACAGTGCCCGGGGAGCAGTGTGTGGGGATGGTACCTTTCTCAAGGGTACCTCAGTGGTGCCACCAGCAGTCCTGGGATTCGAACCCCCAACTTTCTGATTGCAGGGGCAACGCCCTAACCACTAGGCCACCAGCATCCGAAGCCTGTAACATGATTTTCAGATCAGCCCTAATTTAATAATTTAAAAATGTTGAATTATTTATATAATTAATACTTTTACCACTTTCATGAAACCAGAAAGAAATGAAGTATACGACGTATAAGGTCTGTCAAACGAGTTGGAATATCAAGTGCAATAGATGTAACTTTCCTACAACGCCATCCTGCTAGCTAGTTAGCATGCTCTCAGTGCAGAGCAGTAATGAAAGCATCCTGTGTTAGCTTGCTAGCTGTTTGTAGCAGTAGGGAATTTGTTCTGTGTCTGGCATTTAAACAGATACCACTGAGTTTAGTGCTCAGGCAAAAAAGTTCAGTCTGAGCAATTTTAAAATCTGAAATATAGTCACTTCCCTTCTCACTGACAGTAGCTGACCAAAAAGTGATTTAATAGTAATATGATTTTATATTTAATAATGCGCAGTAATAGAAAACAAAATGTTTTTTTTTTTTTTTTTAAATATCAACATTCACTTATTAAAAGGAATTTCCTAGCCGTGTAGAATACACCGACTTTATACAATATGCAACAGTGGGAATATTTGATTATTACAGCACTGTTTGCATATAGGACATCTGGTTGCAGTTTCTCGTGTTGGTGTTGTCTCCTGTCAGTCACATCCTTCTAAGAAGCAGACTCACCTCGTGCGTTTCTCATAATAAGCTGCGGGTCAATGGGTATAAATATGTAGAGATTCTCGAGCAGCATGCATATTACTTTCAGATGATTGTCACTTCCCTTGGGCTGGTGATTCATGCTCTTTTGACTCTTCCTTAGCCTGCCTGAAGGTAATCAGAATCCCCCAGCCTCATTTCATATGGGCCAGACTAGAACAAAAGTGATGATTGATAAGTCATACAGCCTTTGGCCATAGAAAAAATATAGCTCATTAGATCCTCTGTGTATTGTCTGCAGCTGCCCATGTAAAACAAAACTAAACATAGACATTTAGTCAAAGAGATCCAGCCTTCACACACCTCATAACCCATGGCTATAGTGAATGCTTTGCAACATCATGACTACAAAACAGTGTGTATTACTCCTGGGAGTACTAGGAGTGTACATTCTCGGTATATTTATGCTCCGATAAGGGACGTGAGCTGATACCGATATCTGGTTTTTCATTCACGTACATGTCTACTGATGCCAAAGCCAATGTTGATGCAGAAACATTTATAAAGAATTAAAATTTGGGTGGCGTCTACCTGGATTAGCATAACAGAGAAGTAACTATATTATTTATCTATAATAACAAATGAAGTAAAATGAATAAAATGCAGACATTTTAGCTCTGTAGCCCAGCACCAGCTTTTCTGGGTTACAGTAAATATGTCATCAAATATAATTCTGAAATCTGTTTTCATCACCAGCACACATTTAATTTAATGAAGTATTGTTTAGCCAAACTAGATATTGGTTTATGACTGCAGATAATACACAGAGGAGCGGTTTAGAAATGGGGTACCCTCATAAAGGGCGTAAAATGAGTTTATTATTGGTTATTAATTAGGTCGTCAGTAGTCATCAGTACTTGAAAATCATGAATTACCAGTTATAACATATAAATAAAACGGTTGACAGTGACTTGCTATATTTAGTGACTATAAATATCATAAAGATCTGGTACAAACCGACAGTTATAATGCTGACTGATGGAGAAGAAAAAAATAAGAGAATTCCCAGCAAAATCAACAGTACAAATGAAAGTGGGCTCACAGTTTGCACCAGGTCACTGTTTTTAATGTGTTATGACAGCTTATTACTGATTTTTAAGACGTTTATGGCCTAATTAATAAAACATTAATAAACACACTACCCCATTTATAAATACTTTATACGGGTAGTCTTACTGTTAGTCTTACTGTTAGTCTGCATGGTCACATGGTGTTTCTGGTCATGTTTGATCACACATTATTCACATGTGTTTATTTTTTAAAGGCATGGGTTTTGGACACTTCACATTTTTAAAGGGCGTAAATAAAAGCATGATTTACTGTATTAATGCATTAATCTAATACTAGTGTTTTTCTGAGCATATAACTGCTTACTGCTCAGTTAATATAACTGTCTTGGGTATGTGACCATTTAGGTGTAGTCCAAACAGTATCAAATTCCATTCTAAATATCATGCTTATTAAGCAGGGTGAGAGTAATAGTGTAGGTGCTTAATATCAATAATTTTTTTTATGATTCCAAGGGGTTTGTTAACCCATTTTTGTGTTTACAGTACTGAGCCGACTACAGATGGTGAAACGGCAGTCAGTGCCAAGAACCACCAAAGAAGATATGTTGCATTTTTTTGAAGTGCGCAAAGCTTATTTTGTCGACACAACAATATACGCTGCCTGTTGCTATGACAGCATGACATTACTATATGGTGTAAGCAAGGTGCCAATAAATTGTGGTTTGTTGAAGTCGGTCTAAATCAGGGGAGTGAAGCCTGTACATGGGACGTGCACATATCTTAATCGTCTTTGAAATATGTGCCTAGACAGAGTAATCTCTCCCGGCATTATGTGCGCCATGAAGCTTATCTTTTAAGGAAGATGCGTTTTCTTGTTTTAGCATGAAAATGTTTCTGACTGAAAGAGCTTCAAAGAGCCTCTTTGTTTCTCAAATGTGCTTGACTCTCATTCAAGCACTGAGCCCTTTTTCTCCTTCTGTCTCCTTCTCTTGCTCTACCTCGGAAGGATGGAATACGTTGCCAAGCTCCACGTAGCCTGATCTGTAATCGTAAATATTAGTGCTAGTTTTGAAGGGAAGGCAATTACTTTCAACAGTCAAAGCTGGTTTCTCATGGGGATTACATATGCATTTGTTTTCCTTTTCCTTAGGCTTTACCTAGATTTAGCCCTCCTTGGGAGAAAGGCTTTTGAAAATGTGCAGCTTTTATTTTCTACCTCTCTTTAATCTATGGTGGTCTTGCAGCATATTTAGCTTATCTCTTTTGCATCCTTTTCAGCTGATTCTTTAACATTATGAACTTGAAACCAGGTGAGCTGTCTCCACTACATCAAATCAAGAGCTTGGTGAAAAGGTAAAATAGAATCTTGTTTCAGGTGCAGCATAGCAGAGTGCACTGGAGGGGGAATGAGACTACATCCACAATTTCATTAAAGTATCGCTATGGCGCTGGACAGCATGGCTTTGTAACTTGAATTGATTTGCTCCATTTGCTTTGTACTCTCCACAACAGGGACACTGCATTTGAATGTCAAAGTTGCCACTTTCCTTGAATCTAGCAAACATGTCTGAACAACCTTGTTTTAGCTTTGGAAAGCTGTAAAATAAACCTAGGCACCATGAGGACGACAGGACGAAATGTGAATGAGACCAAATGAAGGACAGTAATGAGACTTCCTGTAATGACACTAAAAAGCAATTTGTACATTAATTTCTACTTGCGAATGGCATCTCATTTCCTTTTCCCCTTCCTGAATGCTTTTGATTGTTAACTGTATTTCGGACTTGATTAACTTGAGCAACATATTGGCCACAATATGAAAATTGACAGGTGAAATGAATAACATTGATTTTCTTGTTACAATGGCACCTGTCAAAGGGTGGGATATATTAGGCAGCAAGTGAACAGTCAGTTCTATGAAGACAATGTGTTGGAACGCGTAAGGACCTGCCAAGGGACAAATTGTGATGGCTAGACAACTGGTCCAGTCCCACAGTAGAGCTACTGTAGCACAAATTGCAGAAGAAGTTAATGCTGACTCTGATAGGAAGGTGTCTGAAGACACAGTCTATTGCAGCTTACTGTGAATGGGACTTACGCGACTGCAAACAGTGCCCATGCTGACCTGTTCATTAGAAGTGGACCATGGGGAATGGAAAAAGGTGGCCTGGTCTGTTATTTTACATCATGTAGATGGCCTGGTATGTGTGTATCACTTACCTGGGGAAAAGATGCATTGTAGCCAGTGAAGGTAGTGTGATTTTCTAAACGTTGCTGTAGACCAAGTACATCCCTTAATAGCGACATTAGGGGATAATTCACCCTGCCATACTGACATAAATTGTTCAGGAACATGACACGGAGTTCAAGGTGTTAACTCTAAATTCCCCAGATCTCAATCTGATCGAGCATCTGTGAGATGTGCTGGACAAACTACTCTGATCTACTGAGGCAACACCTTGCAACTTACAGGGCTTACAGAATCTGCTGCTAACATATTATTGCCAGATACCACAGCACACACAGTCTTGTGGAGTCGTGATTGGGTCACATATGCTTTTGTGACACAGGGGAGACCTACACAGTACTAGGCAGGTAGTTTTAATGTTATGGCTGATCTGTGTATATTAGCTTCCAGGTGCTTCATGGGAGTGTTTACCCTGTATGCAGCAGCCTGTGTTTGCAGAAGCCTTTGCTTTATAAGTGGATCATATCCCCTGGTTGTGTTTTTTTAAGTCAATATTTTCGAGACCTTATGCATTTTCTAACAGGATTAAAGAACTTTAACCCTAAGGTTTGTTGCTGCAGCTTGAATAAACATATATTTAAAGCCAAAATAAACTACAGCCTCTGCTATTTATCAGGAAAGGGGGACTGAGTTCTTTGAATGTGTAAATGTTATGTAAAGACAATTGTGTATTATCTTGGTAAACTGACTTTTAAAAGCAAAACATAGCATGTTTTTTTTTTTCTCATTCTATAAATTACAAATTCACTGATGCCGTCTTGTCTCTCTTTTTCAGAGTGTGAGTGAGTTTGGCTTGGACATCATTGAAACTCCAGAAGGAGACAAATGGCCCCAACTTATAGTCCAACAGAACCTGGATCGAGAAACCAAGGACACCTTTGTGATGAAAATCAAAGTGGAAGATGGTGGCAATCCTCCAAAGTCCAGCACAGCCATTCTCCAGGTCACCGTCTCAGATGTGAACGACAATCGTCCAGTGTTCAAGGACAGTGAGGTGGAAGTGAACGTGCCTGAGAATGCCCCAATGGGCACATCAGTCACACAGCTTCATGCCACTGATGCTGATCTAGGCTCCAATGCCCAGATCCACTTCTCCTTCAGCAACCAAAACACCCCAGTTACCAAACGACACTTTGCTATTGACAGCACCACTGGATTGATTACCATCAAGCAACCACTGGACAGAGAATCCAACCCAGTCCACAAGCTTATTGTCCTTGCCAGTGATGGTAGTGCCACTCCTTCGAGAGCTACTGTGATAGTAAATGTAACGGATGTTAATGACAACGTTCCTTCCATAGACACTCGGTATATTATGAACCCTGTTAATGGCACGGTATTGTTATCTGAAAATGCCCCTCTAAACACAAAAATAGCTCTAATTACTGTGACTGACAGAGATGCTGACCTGAATGGTAAAGTGACATGTTATACAGATCATGACGTACCTTTTCGGTTGAAGCCAGTTTTTAACGACCAGTTCTTGCTGGAAACTGCGGCTCCCTTAGATTATGAGACTACTAGAGAATATGCAATTAAGATAGTTGCTTCGGATTCAGGGAAACCTCCTTTGAACACTTCTGCAATGGTCCTCATTAAAATCAAGGATGAGAATGATAATGCCCCAGTTTTTCCTCAACAAGAGATTCGGCTGTCCATCCCAGAGAACAATGAGCCTGGCACACAACTGATAAAGATCAGTGCTACAGATGCAGACAGTGGTTCTAATGCCCTTATTGTTTATTCCCTTGGCCCAGATGCACCTGATGGGTTTAACGTAGACTCACGGTCTGGTATCCTCTATGTTAGCAAGAGGCTAGATAGAGAAAAACAGGAAAACTATTCCTTCACAGTCATTGCCAGGGATAATGGTTCTAACCCTCTGCAGAGCAATGTCACTGTGAAGCTAATTGTCCAAGACCAAAATGACAACAGTCCAGCCTTCACCCATCCCGAATACAATTTCTACGTGCCTGAGAACTTATCTCTGTATGGCACAGTTGGATTGATCACGGTTACAGATGCAGATGCAGGTGATAATGCCCAGGTCACCCTTTCAATCATAAACGGGAAGGACAATTTTATTATCGATCCCAAAACTGGTGTGATCAAACCAAATATTACATTTGACAGGGAGCAGCAAAGTTCCTATACGTTTGTAGTTAAGGCTGTTGATGGAGGATTAATTCAGACAACTTCATATGCCAAGGTCACCATAAATGTTGTTGATATCAATGACAATCGGCCTGTCTTTGTCATCCCCTCATCCAATTACTCCTATGACCTTGTCCCTTTTACAACCAGCCCTGGCTCTGTGGTGACCAGAGTGTTTGCGATTGACAACGACACTGGCATGAATGCAGAGCTGCAGTACAGCATCATTGGAGGGTCACCAAAAGGACTGTTTGCTATTGACAAAAGTACTGGGAACATTACCCTACAAGAGAAGATTGCTAATGCTGACCAAGGCCTCCATAGACTGGTGGTAAAGGTTGAAGACTTAGGCCATCCACATCCCTTGCATGCGATTGCCCTTGTTCACTTGTTTGTAAATGACACCGTCTCCAATGCCACATTCATTCAAGAGCAAGTCCGCAAAAGCATGGAGACTCCTTTGGACAGAAATGTTGGGGACAATGATGTGACCCCTCAGAATAATGGCTATGTGATTGTTGTTATAGCCATAATTGCTGGGACTATGACTGTCATATTGGTGATTTTTGTGACTGCTTTGGTACGTTGTCGGCAAACACCCAGACACAAAGTTGTTCAGAAGGGCAAGCAGAGTGGTGAATGGGTGTCACCGAACCAGGAGGGCCGCCAGATCAAAAAGAAGAAGAAGAAAAAGAAGAGGTCCCCCAAGAGCTTGCTGTTGAACTTTGTGACAATTGAAGAATCCAAGTCTGAAGACCCTACACATGAGCACATCAATGGTACCTTGGACCTCCCGGTTGAGCTTGAGGAGCAGACAATGGGGAAGTATAACTGGGCCACCACACCGACCACCTTTAAACCTGACAGCCCTGACTTAGCCAAGCATTACAAGTCGGCTTCTCCCCAGCCTACCTTTCAGATCAAACCAGAGACCCCAGTGGCTCCCAAAAAGCACCATGTGATTCAGGAGCTCCCCTTGGACAACACGTTCGTGGTTGGCTGTGACTCACTCTCCAAATGTTCCTCCAGCAGCTCCGACCCCTACAGCGTCTCCGAGTGCAGCTGTCAAGGGAGCTTCAAGTCACCCGGGCAAATCCACACCCGACAGGTAATTCACAACTTCCTTTCTAACCCCCTTCACTGCTCCTGCTCGAGCCCCCTGTCTCACTGCCCTTCTGTTGGAAAGACTCTGAGTGGAGGGTGGCAAGGGTTTGGGCAAGGATTCAAGCCCATAAAAGCTCAAACATGCATAAATGCTTATCAGCACTGAGTCCTGAGAAAGCTGTGGAAAAAAAAAAAAAAACAACAGAAAAAAAACTTACACCCAAGGAGAAGGCATCTGTTGCACTTTTGGTTGGTTGCTTTGTGAATCAAAAACGGAGCATTAGAGTTCTATTTCAAAGGAAAAAGGGAAATCTAGAAGAGACTGTTGAACAATTGGTGAATAGACAAAAGCCTACGAGTAGACATTAGAAAAAGTCGCAGTTTGGGTTAAAGTAATATCAGCTCTTGTCAGCCTTTAGGAAGGAAAGATTTGATCAAGTCTGCGAATGTGAATGAAGTTATTTTTCTCCTAGAGAGAAATTCCATTCTAAAGAGTAATTATTAGACAGACGCACAAAAAAAGCGACAAACGAGAAAACTCTGGCTTTCGGCACTGAGATTACAGCGATGTTTGTTCTTGATTGACATACCAAAACCAAGCATGCTTGACAGCAAACCAAACAAGATAGAGTTGCATTCCACAGACACAGCTGAACAGATGCACATGGCTGAAACAATTGTTTTCTACAGAAATGCTTGATAGACCTCATTAGAGCCGAAAGTTGTAAAGCTGTGGAGGACGGCTGATTATTTTTCCACCACAATCCAAAACGCACTCCATTACAAGTTGTCTCAATAGGGAAGCACCGGCATTAATGAGAGAAAGGTTCATTTGAATGCTGGTGTATTTTAGCTTATGATTCCCAGCGAGATGTGCCAAATGCAAAGTGGCTAATAAATAAAAGCAGACGAGGGAAATAAATGGAAATGTGGGTGGAGGGGGAGGTGGTCTTGTGGCGACAGGTCTTGCTTGTGGAGATGAAGACTGAGCTCTACGATTGTGGGTCAGAGAGATCAAGGTGAAGACAGAGCTCTGGGACCTAGAGACTTAAATAGAAGAAGTAGATTCACTAATAGCTTTCAGCACCATCCATTTTCCCCCCGTCAGCTGGTTGTTTTTTTTAATGACCAGGCAGAGAGTCTGTGCTGTATTCACCACTTTCAAAGCCATTTTCTTGGCCAGGCTGTCTAATGTTGAGAGTACTTGATGAAAGTTCTTCCAAAAACCCAGATTTGGGGAAAAATAATTATGATCGACCATGTGCCTGTTTTCATTGTTTTCCTCTTTTCTCCTATCCGTCTCCTGAATTTGCTCACTACCTTTTGGAGGGTTCTTGTCATTCAAGATAGTAAGGAGAGATACTTTCTTTTGTTTTTGTTTTGTCGTGGTATTTGTTTTCTGCCTCCGTGCCTGTCCCTAATGCAGAAAATCCCTCTCTGCATATTCCCTGCAAATTAGAGTATATCCACTCTGATATATTATGTGCATGATGATTTAAGGTGACACCCACACACAGCTGATAGTCCCTTTTGCCATCAGCCCTTTCTTTCAGAATGCAGCTAAAAGCATTGCTCTGCCATGGTGCATTATACATAAGCCTACTTACATGGGCAGATTACTAAAGAACACATAATTTCTCTTCATAATTCACTTTAGGTTTATTTGTTGTCAAGTTGTCTGACTGGCTTTCCACTGGTTCATGTTCAGAATATTGTGAAACATGCAAAAATATGTCTAGGGTTTTGAAGGATTGCATCAGAATTTAGTGAACCATGTCTGTGATAAACAGACCTAAAAACAATGTAAGCTAAAAGTACCTGGACCACATTTCCTTTCAGTGATGAAGCCTAGTCTAATAAAAATGCACACCCAAAGCAGCTGCTGAATATATTTCATATTCCACACTGAGTTTAATGGTGTATTTCTAGGGGGCAATGTTTTATTTTCTAGCTTGTGTACACCTTTAGGACATCCATTTTTTAATCTTTTCTGTTTTACAACATAAATCTCTGGCTTGAGCCTATTAAGGGATAATCAAAATACAAAAACCAAACTTCCTGGCTTGTATGGAGCGTCTATTGCTTAAGGTTAGTCACTTTTGAAGCCTAGAACGTCCATGGAGAGCTGCACTTTGTGTTATGTACCACAAAAAGCAGTATATATAAACTTGTGTTGGGTTTATAGCAGAGCTGGAAATTTTTGTTGACTCATTGTCATTTCCTATGTATGTGTGGGGCACAGGTTGGGTTCACATTTGTCGTTTGGGGTCTTTGAACAGATTTTACCCCCCATTTCCCCATGCTTTTGTTGATCTTCTAATTTTAGTTTCCTTCCCTGCTTTCGTTACTTTAAAATCAGTTTTTAACCTGGCATTCTCTTGTCTCCTGTTGTCGACTTGACCACCATGTGAGGCTCACACTTGTGAGAAAACGTGTAGGAATTGAAAAAGCAAATGCAATCAGAAGAGGGCAGTTTAGTGTAGCCAGAGGGATCTTTATATTTACTGGGTTTGTCCAAACATGTGTGTTATATATTATGTAATGAAACAATGTGTTAAACTGTTGATAACATCTTATATCAGCACCACTCCGTGTGAGAATAGCAGATTATAGACAGTTTATCCAGAGCAAAACAACACTGATTTATTTGGGATACATTGCTTAATGAATTTGTTCAAGCAGACTTGAAACTTGCTTTTGGACTCTTGATTATTTTATTATCTCTTATTGTTTTCTGTTACTTTTTTGTCCATGACCCAAGAATGACTATAAATGTTGCTACTTAGTAATTTAGAAATATTACCAGTATTAGAAATAGCAGGTTGTATTTGGCACTGTGTAGCTAGACTTAGATGGTAGTTTGAAAAACAACCCAGTGGCTATATCACGATGACTGAAAATCAGAGCATCTGAAAGCATAAAGGGATAATGGAGAGCATCAATAGAAGCGTTCAGATGTGGTTATTTTTCAGGAGACACTTGCAGATGAAGGTCAGTTGGATATTTAACAGGACTTAGAGCTGTGACAGCTAAAGAGAATCACTTGTCAGAATACTTCAGAAGCAACATATTTATGGCACCATATGGCTCATAATACTGTAAGAGGTCCATTTGCTGAATTCAGTGCAGCATGAGATCCTCTTTCCCTCGCTCTCTTCCTCATTCCTTTCACACTGTCTCTATTTTATCTTCTGCTCTCCCGGTTCTCAGCCGATGAGGTCAGTCCCCCCACCACCACCCCCCGTGATGGGGGTGCTTGTGTTGGAATACACGCTTTGGTTGCGGAAGATCAAATAAGCACCAAGCTACTTCACTGTTCCCAGACAGAGCTATGAATATGCATTAGCATAAAAGCCAAGTAGATCTTTGTTGGTCTATATATTTAGACAGACCAAGGGTGTCTCTGAGGTGAGTTTATTTGTCATGCTAACCTCTTGTGACTTAGCTTGTTTTGGTATAACCATGTAGAACAGATACATGCATATTGTGTGTATCATTAATATAGATTGCCTCGCAGATTTATTGGAGCTCATGCAGCACTGAGCATTTACTTTGCATCAAGATTCATGGTGCATTCAGCATTTCAGAAACATCATAAAATATGAGAGAGGATGTCCTTGAGTCCCTGGTTTGTGCTCCGACCAACCTGAGTTTTAATAATTCAAATTTGACTTCAGTTCTGAATCTCACTGGGCACAGGGCAGATGTGCCTCGATTTTGAACTATGAAGTTTTGAATTTAAAACATGAAGCCTTTTATTTCTATTGCATTTTCTCTCTATTGATCGCCCATGGTAACACAATCTGTGGTAAAATCTTTAGAAAAACAATTACTCCTTATTCTGTATTTTGGTTCCTAGATGTTTTTACTTCTTTTTAGTGCCTTTTTCTTGAGAAACTGTCTAAAAGGATTCTACTGGCAGGTTATTTTGCTTATTTCAAGACTAAATGCAAGCAAAATGATCAACCAATAGAATAAGACCATTTCAAAAGAAGTTAGATGTTATAGTGTTCTTACGTCATTCTTAAAAATGAAAAGTATTGGATGAATCCAGGATGATTTCACTTCGCTTACAGTATATTTTGTGTCCACTCTCATACTAAAGTTCTTTTTCATTGCTTGCCCGACTAAGCTGAAGATTGTCCTTTCCTCTGAATAATTTGCTGAAAAACTTTGCAGACAAGATTTGAGGAAGCACCAGCTGGCTAAAAGGCAGAGGCGTTGCCCTCCTTCAGAACTGTAGCTGTAATTTTCAATTTTCATGTGTCATTAAGGGATTGAGTCACCTGTGAAGCTTACGATGAAGGAAATTTGGCCAAACAGAGGCGAACACATGGAAAGCAAAATAAGCTTTGTGTTCTACACTAAGGTTTGAAATTGGACTCATGGCAGCGAACAGACCGTGCGCTTAATCTTACCCACTCAGAGCACTCACATATTGACAGTGAAAAACAGCTCATAACCAGCTCACCCAAATTGCTGCACCTTCATAATTATTGCTTTCAGAAGCTCTTCCATCTGCGGAAGAAGCTTTCTTTTCAAAATCTCCTGGAACTCTTCCATGTCAAACATGTTATCTGAAAACTCTTCCATTTAAAAAAGACTGCATTTGCTCTGCAGGTCGCGCTGTCATCTTTTCATCTCACCACTTTTCATTTACTTTCAGCATTCTGGTATGCATCCTAGCACCTGTTTAGTCTATGGAGTTGAAAAGTTAGCCTCTGCCTTGCAAATTGCTTCTGAGGTTTCTTACACAGTTGTATTATATGCACTTTGTGTATTATTGTGTATATTTTCTGCAAGTATTTGTAGTTTGCTCCATGTGCACTGATTTTGGTTGATTCCTAGTTAACCACTCATAGCAGTCCATCTACTCGTATTTTGAAACGTTCCTTCGCTTTTGGATCTCAGTATCTTACCTCTTGAACAAAGGGCACTGCTGCGTTAATCCGGCTCCTAGAACAGATTTGAATTTAAATACTGCTGCATGGAATACTTTACTGCTTGGCTTGCTCAGCTAGGAAGCTGGTTTGGATAATTAAATGAACACATCAGGCCTGATATATGAAACCCTCCTAAATTTGCAAGTACATCGGTGTAAAATTTAGCTCAGGTGAAATATTTCTGTGAGATTCATCACCACATATTTACAAGATCACTTTGTATTCACATGACTATGATAATGAATCTCAGGCTATCCGGTAGTTCACAGATGCGCACCAGACATCGCAGTTTGCATGAAACCACCATGGAAGCTGTTTACGTTTTCGTTGGCGTGGCGGTGTTTCAAAATCAGTATTAAACTAAAAGAGAAACACAAATAATATTACTCTCAGAAGTAAAAGTTTTATTTAAATGCACCTCATTTTGTTGTGTTTGTGTTAGCCTAAACCACCTGCACTCATCAAGATTAAAAGGCTGTGTCGCATTTCTCAGATCATTTGTGAGTTTGTCGTCCATGTTGAAAATGCTTTGAATTTATATGGTGAGGAACAGCTCTTCCCAGCATTTTTTTTTTCCAGTTTACCCAGTGTGTATGGCATTTCTAGCCTTATGATCGGTGCTGCCTCTAACTTGGTAAACTTGCTGCCTTGTCAGACAGCTGCTCTATGCTAACACACTTAAGTGAGGATTTGCACAAATTCGCAGCCTTGGCAGCATTGGTCTCTATTCAGGCAACAGTATTGAGTACTCATTGGAGGCTGAGGAGGAATGACTGAGACCTCCTCTGCTTTGCAATGGTCTTTTGGTTCTTCTAGTAACTGCTATTTTTACATTTCTGTTGCCATTTCCGATGTGAAAATCAAGTGCCAAATCTCTTCACACGGAGTTGATTTGGACATTGCCCACGTATGGAAAAGCTCCTCACTTCTTGCTTGTTACTGTCCATCAGCTTGGGCATCGGGCCAGTGATCCTGTTTTTTTAGCCAGTACCTTGGTTTACCCAGCTACAGGGATATCTGGCGGAACTATAAGAGAACATGTCGGTTGCTCTTACAAGGGCTAAGGCAGACATTGACATCTGGGCAGATATTTGGGCTGTCTTAGCCATGATGGGAGAGTGCCACTTGTGGCTCAGTCACACAGTTATGATTTTTATTCAGTCCACCTGACACTCTGCTGGAAGATGCATTTTAGACCGAGGAAAGGCAGGGAAAACCTCCGGTGTCTCTGCCCACGCCAGTGCCTACTCAAAGTGCATGAAATCCCCTCCTCGAAGCCTGTGCTGCCTACACCATCCAGCAGTGGTCCTTAGACCAAAAATCTTTTTGTCACCTGAGGAGGCATCACAATTTCCACTAATGAGAGCAAGAGGCTGGATATTTTAGATTGGTCCATTTACATGGACAGGCCTAAGTGGCAGTTTGTTATGTTTCATCAGACCATCTCAGGGATGGTCTCCAGAAACCCAACACTTTTCCTGTTGAATTGTGGAGATGATTAAGTTGGCCTCCACTTCGAACAGCTTTAGCAGCCTGGTGCCAGTCAGGCATCCACTCTGCCGCATATTGCGAGGTATTACTGTCTGAATTTCACTATGATTTCTCTTATGCAATGGCTGTTGCTGGCAGTGCAGCAGTAGGGCTCCTTTGCCCCTGGTCTTACAAATTCTGGCTCTTTGGGATTCTCTTTTTTATTGCTTTCACATGCCAGGGTCTATTAACGTCCCAGAAGCATGATGTGCCGACTGTGTCATACAAAACCTCTTCCTTCTGAGGGAGACACAGCTCAAACGCTGTGCTGGCCGTGTGGGTTGAATTTGAAAGCAGTGTATTGTATGGGTGCAGCATGCCGAGCCAGTTCTGCTATTGGCGGAAGGTGGGAACTGTGTTGCTCAGCCAATTGCTACAGCTGAGAGACAAAACCTAAAAAGTTTCTCCAGCTTGTTTGCAGCAAGACAGACCTCACAAGTGACCTGTGTCTTCTAGGAAGGAAACAGAGGTCCCACACCAACTGGGACCTTTTTCTATTATCTTGTCCTAAAGGGAAGATGTGACATGTTTTACAGAAGCAGTGGAAAAATCATGATGTCCTTTAACCACTATATGTGTAATTTTTTGAAAGAGCTACTTCTATCAGTGAACCCGGCATAACTGGAAACAAAACCGTGTTACATCTAGGGATGCACCTGAATCCAAATACATTATTCAGGAAAGCACAAATAATGTGATGGAAACAGATAACCCAAAGTTACTCATTATTATTCTGGGGAAAAAAAAAAAAAAAAAAAAAGACTGACACTGATTCATATCATTGTGGATGGTCACAAGATAAAAATGCCCATTCTGTTTTTCAAAATTAAACTATGATAGGACATAGGATTTTAACCCCCCAATCTATACATCAAAATGAAGCTTAGGACCTGTAGTTTTTAGCTCTATGTGCTAATTTCCTTCATTTAGACATTTAAACACCCAGGCAAATGTCATTTCATTTACTACACACTACTGAAGTGATCCCTATAGTCTGTAGTCGCCCCCACCGAGTCAGCGCAAAGCAGGCAGAAGACTGAGAGCTGACTACTCCAGCTATCACTCAGGGAAGCTCTCGCATTGAGGAGGAGGAGGCTTCATGTATTACTGTTATGTAATTACGGATGTAAAGTGATAATTCCCGTTTCCCTAGCGAACTGCAATAACACGACAAGAAATGCAAACACAGCATCGATGGAATTTAAGATTACACCCCTCCAACTAAAGGATATATTTCTGTTTCCAATACAAAACAGGATCTTACAAATGATAAAACTTCTTTTATTTTTCCCTCCCTCTGGGGAGTGGGTAGTGGTGACATATCAGGCACTTCATAAGAGAGACAGAGAGAGAAATAATATATATTATATATAATAATGGATAAAGAGAGAGAGAGAGATAAATTATACA